>JACEIK010000190.1:336390-358720 GCA_018107945.1 Datura stramonium | reverse complement strand
ATCTAGTCATTTAGGAGTCTTATCCAAGGATTGGTTATCCCAGAATTAGTTATCCCTTTGTTTTCTTGGTATAAAATAATGCACCTTATGGTGTATAAGTAATTCATTTATTAGGTTGAATTAAATAATCAAACAATATATTGGATGGACTAAATTTTAATCCAAAGACTATTTTAATTAGTGTAGCCTACCAAATGACCCCTAAGTTTATAAAGTTTGGGCACACTGCTAAAAACTGTTGGACTATGAAAGAAGAGAACGTAAAGGAAAAAGAGTTTCAGGTTGTCAAAAAGGAGGATAAGAAGAAACAAATAAAAGGCTGAATAACCTAGATAAGATTGGTTAGCTAGAGATCTAGGGAACTAAGCTAAGGCCTCAGGAATCGGTAAAGACACTACTCTAGGGGAGAAGATACCTGCTGATGTGCCTGAATCTTCTATTGTACAATGCAAACCTCCAGTCCCTTTGGACCCATCACCTACTATTAACACAGTTTCAAGCCTTCAATATGCTAATGTCAAGACTGTTAATAACTTTGTTGTCTTTCAAGTAGAATCCTTTTGGCAAACTAGGGATGTGGGATTATCAATACCATTTATGATTATCTCCGCATGAAATTTAAGAGGGCTTAACCAGCCTTTGGAATGGAAAGAGTTGGAACTCTTTCTACATAAACACAAGGTGAATGTCATTAAAATAAGAGATAAAAAAACAAGGGGGTATCCAGTGGAAAGTTGTTGATGATTGGTCCTCATGTTGTAATTACCCTACAGCCTATAATGGGAGAATTTGGTTGTTATGGACAACTACTATACAACTTCAAGTTGAGATCATCCATGAGCTCTTCATACATTGTAAGATTAAGGACACTGCAAGTCAATTCTTAAATCATCTTACGATAGATTATGCAAAGAATGAGAGTCAAAATAGAGAAACTCTATTGAAAGAACTCATCTATATTGAGAATAATATTCAAGGTACTTGGTTCCTAAGTGGAGATTTTAACAATGTACTAAATGTTGAACATAGGATTGGCTCTCCTATTTTACTAGTAGAAATACAAACATTCAGGGCATGTATGTATTACTTGCACCTTATTGCTTTAAGGTCTAACAATTGTTCCTATAATTTTTGTAACAAGCATATGCCTAATAGCAGAGTCTACTTTAAGATAAATTGGTTATTTGGTATATTCTAATGGGTTATTGCATATGGACATATTGAAGCAGATTTTTTTAATTCTGGAGTATTTGATCATTCTCCAATTTTGATCCATATATGACCTTATCTACAATCCAATCCCCAAGCCTTTTAAATAGTTTCAAAAAGTATTACAAAATCTTGACTTTGGTAGAATCTTGGATGATGCATGGGAGACAAGGTACACTGAAACTAAAATTGTTTAAATTATAAACTAAGATAAAGGCTATGAAAGGAGGTTTGAGGGGAGTGAATTCATATAGGCCATCCTACAATAATAAACTGCAATAGAAAATAAATAATTTAGACGTGGCTCAAGTTCAAATCGCCAATAAACCTCTCTATCCCATCCTGATTGAACAAGAGAAAGACTGCTTGAGTAAAATTAGGATCCCATTAAGGAACAAGTATCTAAACAAAAGTCCAAGGTCAATTGGATAGATGGTAGTGATGCAAAAATAAAGTATTTACATGCTTAGATAAATATTAGGCAATTACTTATTTTTATGATTCTAGTAGTACTAAATTACAAGAGTCTAAGCTAGTGGAGGCTGAATTGTCTTTTAATCCAACTTAATGGTCACATCAATGGAGATGCTCTCCTGGATTAGTATGGAGGTCATAAGGAGTGGCCCATGTGTATCTTATCAATAAAAATATAAGTTGATCACTTCGATCACTGCCTTGGAGATCCTAGCTGCTATAAAAGGTATGCCACAGGACAAATCTCTAGATACTAGTGGTTGTCCAGTTCAGTTTTCACACATAGCGGGACAGTAATCAAAGATGATGTAATAAATATTTTCAAAAATATTTTGTGACTAAAAACTACTTAAAGCTTTCAGTTGTACTAAAAGTACTTTAGTGCCTAAAATTTTAAATCCTACTAATATCAAAGAATATAGACTAATAGCTTATTTCACATTGTTTATAAGATTATCATCATTGTCTTAACTAATAGAATCAAGATTCTTATCAGTCATATAATTAGTCCTTCACAGTCTGCATTTATAGAGGGTAGAAGTACTGTGTATAATATCCTATTTAGTCATGAGGTATTCAAATGGTACTCTAGGAAATGACTATGTCTTAGATGTATCATCAAGATGGATCTTAGAAAGACTTATGATTCCATTGAATAGGGTTTCTTAACGAGTATGTTAGTAGAATTAGGCTTCCTATATAAATTTATCCTATGGATTAAGAATGTATTTTTACTGTTTCTTATTCCTTGGCTCTAAATGGAGGATTCTAAGCCATTTCAGAGGAAGAGAGGAATAAGACAAAGGGATTCTATGTCCCCTCTTAGTTTTGTTTCTAATTGACATGGAGTACCTCTAAAGGGAACTCTCACTCTTAAAGAAGCACAAAGACTTTAAATATCATTCTAGGTGTAAAAGGTTGGGAATAATACACATCTATTTTGCTAATGATCTACTAATATTCTGTAATGCAGAGGATAAGTTTGTTCAACTACTCTGGTATGCTTTCCAAAGGTTTTAGCTTCTTATTGGCTTCAGGATAGCACTGATAAAATCTCAATATACATGTATGATGTGCCACCCAACCAGGAGCTTTTATATATTCTAGGCTACATAGAGGGCGATATCCCCTTCAAGTATTTAGGGGTCTCATTATCTTTGAAAAAACTCACAATTGCTCAATATCTTCCTTTAGTGGAAAAAATCATAAAGAATAAGGTGTTGGTCTACAAAATTACTCTCTTATGCTGAGAGAATTCAATTGATAAAGTCAATAGTGTTTGGCATATAGACCTATTCAGCACAATTTTTTTGTTTTGGCCAAGAGGATTTTAAAGATGATTGAAAGTATTTGCAAATATTCCTACAAATAGGTTCAACCAACATGTCAAAGAAATATGTTGGGCTATGCAGTTTTGATGATTGACAAGATGATAACGAAACAAGTAAGTCAAGTTGCTTCAAATGAGTTGACGAAATACACTGTCTAAAGAAGCTTAAATTACAATATTATAAATATGAAATAAAGACAGGTGTGCACAAATCAATAAACAGATGATTAAGCCACGCCAAACAAACTCAAGAAAATAAATATGTGTTGAATTAAAGTGTTAGAGTTTGACTACAATACGAAAGAAGAAAAGAGTTTGACTTGAAGAAGGGTCTCACTTAAAGTAGAACTCCAAGGCAAGAAGGAGTTATGTTGTGAGCATTTTTAAGAAGAGAAGGACTCTTTGAAGAGTCATGCATATATAGAAGAAAGGCTACTCATAGCAGTGTGTGCACTTATAAAGAGAAAAATTCAATGGGCAAATGACGAAGTGAGTGAGATCTGTAGAGTGAAGTAACTCATCATTGAAGAACCAGATCCTAAGTACAGAGTTAGACTAAGAGTTTAGCATTATTGTATTAGGAGTTTTTATTGAGTTTTAATTTTGATATTATATTAATTCAATGTGTTATAAACTGAATTGGGATTACTTAGTCTTTAAGTTGGGTTAACTTGAAGGCATTGGAAACATATACCTTGGGAGATTTGTGAGTTGTTAGGAATTAGATCTTATACTTCCTTAGGTTACAAGAGTTGTAATCTATTGTTGAAAGGCTCATTGAGTTTAGTGAAGTTGGGGAAAATCCTGTTGAGGTACAGGTAGTGATTTTTCACCTTTGTGAGTTGGGTGTTTTCCATGTAAACATATTGTGTTCTTTACTTACTGCATTTAACTGCTTAATTGAAACACGTTAGGTATCCTATTTCACTCATAGTCAATAAGCTAAATTAAAAAACTAAACCCTTGGTCGTGTAGAATATTAATTAGTATCAGAGAGGGTTATCTTGTAAAGGCTAACACCTAAGATAAGATCATGATGAATTCTGCACCACTAATCGGGCACAGTAAAGGACAATCAACAACCAGACCTCCTCTTTTAAATGGATCAAATTTTATCTAGTCAAAAGCTAGTATGGAGAACTTTATTCAAGCTGAAGATTACGAGTTATGGGATCGGATCCCCACAAGACCAACCATTCCTATGAAAATAGTGGATGGAGTTGAAGTCATGAAAATAAGATAAGAATTTACTCCAGAAAATCTAGTAGCTCTTAAGAAGAATGCAAAGGCCAAAAATATTCTAGTATCTGGTCTAGGCCCTAATGAATATAATAGGATTTTCAATTGTACTACTGCCAAGCAGATATGGGATGCTCTAGTCAATGCTCATGAAGGGATGAGTCAAGTGAGAAAATTTGGGATAGCTATGTTGTTTACTAATGTCATGCCCCGAGTCTATACCCTGGACGAGACACGGTACTTGGGGTCACAAGTAACCCCAAGTCAACCCATGGTCTACCATAACACTGGCATTCTGAGTTAAAACATAGAAGAAGCTTTAAAATAATAAAATAAAACATTTATGAAGAAGAACTAATTTATAAAGTTTTAATACAACTGAAAACAAAACTAAAAATCTGAAACTCTATCTGTATCTGAAAGACATATATATGATGAATTGTTGGGACAAGCCCCTAGCTAACTCTAAGTTTAACTGAAAGAAATATAACTGAAAAGAAATAATCCTCTTCCTAGAAAGATGAGGACTCACCAATGATGCAACTGAGAACTTCTGAGCGAGATCTGCTAACGGTGTTAAGACTGAGAACCTGCAGCTGTATCATAACATGATACATCATAAAAGATATGCATCAGTATTTTTGAATGTACCGAGTAAGTAGGAGAAACCATAACACGGAGAATAAAATAACTGAACTGTAAAGACATGCAATGACCAACTGAAATACTAAAACTGAATAAACTATGATATACTGAGATTGTCAAAATAACCCTATCTGATGGTCAAAGACATGCCCTAAATCTGAGATACTAATAAGAAGTACTGTACTGAACTAAACTAACTAGTGGGAGTGTCTATAATTGACATATAACCACGTGAGCTAGACGTGGAGTCCGATGTATTCACCACATCAATAGGACTTAATATACCTTGCCAGGGTATAAAGGCATGAACTGAGTGATCACAAGTATGGGCCATGAGGCCAATAAAATATAACCTACGGTGGCAGCATAGTTCTGGGAACCTAGGTGCACTAGAACCCCGGTCCACTTGGTGCTAGGTCCTACTCCCACTGAATAGACCTAGACTAACTACTAAGCTGATAGCTTGGAACTGGGGCCCAAGACTAATCCAGGAATACCTATCTGGAAGTACCTTGAGAGTCTTATCGGACCGAATTTTGTCACTGGTGTTTCAAGACTGGTCAGAGCTGCTTATCTGGAAGCGTCCTAACCGTCTAAGAACAAACTGTAATATGAAGATGGAGTCCTAAAGCTGGTCAGAGTTGCTTATCTGAAAGTGTCATGACCGCCTAAAGAACCACTAAAATCTGATACTGAGTCTAATACTGACAACTGAGAGGCATCACTGACACCTCAAGAATTAACTGTGCTCAAACTGATCAACTGACATTTCTGGACAATAATGAGTATGCTAAAAATATGAATGAGACTAGACTAACATAAATATGACTGAAATTTAAACATAAACTAACAATATGTGCATCCCAAAACTGATAGAACCAAGCTACAAGGAGAAATAGTTCAACCTGCAAGATTCTAATTTTTACTAAGCTGCGACATAAGGCTAAATTATTCCTCAAGATCCAATTCTCATAAATGTCTAGAATAGAGAATAATAAGAAATTAAAATCATTAGAAATATACTACACAAAATTTTAAAGATATAAGTCTGACAATCTTCTAGATTTCGAGTCCACGGGGCTAAACTGAAAGAGGAAAATAACAAAGATTTTAAGGATACAAGGGAAGAACTATTCCCTTGTTGAATTCCCATATACCTGAATGAAAATCCCTGAGAGAATCTCTTGAAAATCTGAGGAGAATTCAATTGCCCTAGCTTCTGCTCTAAGTTTTTCTAAGAGAATTCTACGTTCTAACTTCTGTGGGGATGCGAGGAATGAAGTAAAACTGTCGGTTACCCCTCTAAATCCCCTGATTAAAATCCAAAATGACGTAGTTTAAAGTCTAGGAGTTTAGAAAATTACGTAAAACACCCTAGGAAAATTGCAGGAAAAAGGACCCTGCCAGTCCCCACGAGGCACTCCACGAGTTGTGAGGTCAGGGACGACTCGTGGTGCCCAGTCGTGATTTGCACTGGAAATTTTTTTCAAATTCAATAGCCCGCCAATGACTAACTTCACGAGTCGTTAGGTCGTGACGTCTCCCATTGCCACTGAGCCAAATTTCTCTTCTTGGGACATCATGGGAGACACCAAGACTCATGGTGTACCCGACGAGTCGTGGTGATGATCCGTTAGGTACACTGCCCAAATTTTCCAACTTTTAGTCAATCCTTGACCACGACTCATGTGATGACTCGTGGTGTTGACCACGACTTGTGGTCACACCCATGGTCTCTCAATTTCCCAAATTTTCAACCAAGTCTGAACCCTTCCCCATGAGTCACTCCACGACTTGTGGCCTACCCCATGGGTCTCAGGACGACTCATTTTGTGACCTGGTGCAGAAAATCCTGTTTTCTCCGTTCTAACTCCCAGGTCTGATCTTAGAGTTTTCGAGGCATTACAATATCTCCCCCTTAGGAACATTTGTCCTCGAATATTGGAAAACATACAGAAAAGCAGAGAAATGCAATCATCGCATTCAAATACTGATCGTATAAAATGAAAACTAATGGAATGACTACCTTCAAACTGAACTAAATGACTGATCATGTAACTGAATAGAGTCTTAGGGAGAATATTGATACCTTAAATTGAAACTGAGCTGGAAGGAAATAAATGTGGGTATCTAGCCATCATATCTACTTTGGCTTCCCACATAGCTCCTTCAACATGCTGATTTCTCCACAAGACTTTGACTGAAGTTACTTCTTTGTTCCTTGGCTTACGAACCTGACGGTTAGGGATCTGAACTGGAACCTCTTCATAAGAAACACTATATTTCACTCCCACACTGTCTGGTGGCACCATTGAAGTTGGATCACCAATGCATTTCTTCAATAGTGACACATGGAACACTAGGTGCACAGATGATAATTCTGAAGGTAATTCCAGCTCATAGGCTACATTGCCGATTCGCCTCAAAATTATGCAGGGTCCCAAATATCTCAAACTGAGTTTTTATTTCTTCCCAAATCTCATCACCCCTTTCATGGGTGAAATTTTCAGATAAACCCAATCATTTACGCAAACTCTATCTCTCTTCTCCTCACATCAACATAAGATTTCTGTCGACTCTAAGTTATTTCCAACCTTTCTCGGATGAGCTGTACTTTATTCATGGCTTTATGAACTAAGTATGGCCCGATTAGAGTAGCTTCACCAACCTCGAACCACCCTATAGGAGATCTACACCTCCTACCATACAGTGCTTCAAACGGGACCATTTGAATACTAGAGTGGTAGTTGTACGCAAACTCGATGAGAGGCAAGTGATCATCCCAACTGCCCTTGAAATTTATCACATACGCTCACAGCATATCTTCCAAGGTCTAGATCCGGTCAGCTTGTCCATCTATCTACGGGTGAAAAGTTGTGTTGAGCTTGACCTGGGTACCACGTCCCTTTTGAAAAGACTTCCAAAAATGAGAGGTGAACTGGGTACCTCTATCTGAAATAATGGACAATGGCCCCCCATGAAGTCTGACCAACTCTTGGATATAAAGCCTGGCATAATCCTCATTTGAGTTTGTAGTTTTAACTGGGAGAAAGTGTGCTGACTTATTCATCCGATCTACTATCACCCAGATTAAGTCATGCTACCGATGTGTCCGGGGGTAGATATGTAATAAAATCCATATTTACTTCTTCCCACTTCCATACGGGTATGCTGATATCCTGAGTCATAACTCCCGGTCTCTGATGTTCTACTTTGACCTGCTGGAAGTTCGGGCGCTTAGCTACAAATTCTGCGATGTTTCTCTTCATGCTGTTCTACCAGTAAAATCTCATAAATCACGGTACATCTTAGCAGCACCTGGGTGGATGGAATATCTCAAACTGTGTGCCTCAGTCAGTATTTTTTGTCTCAAATCACCCACATCCGGCATGCACAACCTACCCTGGTAACGGAGTACACTATCTCCCCCTTGGGAGAAAGCCTCCACTTCTTTTCTGAGAACCGCCTCCTTTAGTTTAAGCAATATGGGATCTTCATCCCGCCTTGACTTAACTTCAACTACCAATGAGGAATCTGATCCACTCTACACCACTACTTCGCCCTCAGCTGTATCAACCAACTGTACTCCCAACCGAGCTAACCTGTGAATATCCTTTGCCAGTTCCTTTTTTCCCTCTTCAACACGAGCCACGCTCCCCATAGACGCTCTGCTTAGGGCATCATCCACCATATTGGCTTTGCCCGAGTGATACAACAAGCTCATGTCATAGTCTTTCAGTAGCTCCAATCATCTTCTCTGATGAAGATTTAGATCTTTCTGATTGAACATATACTGAACGCTCTTGTGATCGGGGAAAACATCCACGTGAGCCTCGTACAGGTAGTGCCTCCATATTTTCAACGCAAACACCACCGCTGCCAACTCCAGGTCATGAGTCGGATAGTTCTTCTCATGAACCTTGAGTTGCCTGGAGGCGTAAGCTATAACCTTACCCCGCTGCATCAGAATGAAACCAAGTCCAACTCTAGAAACGTCATAATACACCAAAAACCCATATTTTCCTTCTGGTAAGGTCAAAATTGGAGCGGTAGTGAGACGAGTCTTCAACTCCTGCAAACTCTTCTCACATGCGTTTGACAATTGAAATTTCAACTTTTTCTGAGTCAACTTAGTTAGAGGAGATGAAATGGATGAAAAACCTTCCAAAAAATGTCGGTAATAACCGACTAGACCCAAGAAACTTCTAATTTCGGTTAGGGAAGTAGGTCTTGGCCAGTCTTTCACCGCTTCTATCTTTTGAGGATCTACCTGAATACCCTCACCCGAGACCACGTGACCAAGGAAAGTCACAGACTTCAACCAGAATTTGCATTTTCTAATCTTCGCGAACAACTGGCGGTCTATGAGTGTCTGAAGCACTATCCTCAGGTGATTAGCATGTTCTTCCTCATTTATGGAGTATATTAGAATGTCATCAATGAACACAATGACGAACATGTCTAGATACTTCTTGAAGACTCTGTTCATCAGGTCCATGAGAGCTACAGGGGAATTAGTGAGTCCAAAGGACATAACCACGAATTCTTAGTGACCATATCGAATTCTAAAAGCTATTTTTGGTATTTCACATTCTCTTACTCTTAGCTGATGATACCTCGACCTAAGATATATCTTGGAGAAACAATTGGCTCCCTGAAGCTGATCGAACAAGTCGTCAATCCTAGGTAGAGGATACCTGTTCTTGATTGAGACCTTGTTCAACTGACGGTAATCGATGCACATTCTAAGGGTACCATCTTTTTTTTTGAATGAATAGTACTGGAGAACCCCAGGGAGAGATGTTGGGTATGATAAAAACTGTATCAAGAAAGTCCTTTAGCTGCTCCTTCAACTCCTTAAGCTCATTTGGAGACATTATGTAAGGAGGGATGGATATGGGCTAAGTGTATAGAAGAAGGTCTATGCCAAAGTCTATTTCTCGCTCGAGAGGGACTCTGGGAAGATCCTCGAGAAACATGTCAAGGAACTCACTGACAACTGGAACTGACTAGATAGTTGGGGTCTCAGAGCTGTAATCTTTGGCTCGAACTAGATGATAAATACACCCTTTGGAAATAAGCTTTATGGCCTTAAGGTAGGAAACAAATTGACCCTTAGGCACTGAACTACTGCCCGTCCACTCTAAAGTTGGCTCATTAGGGAACTGAAACCTGATGACCCTAGTTCTGCAGTCGACTGAGGCATAACCGGAGTGTAACTAATCCATGCCAAAAATAAGGTCAAAGTCAACCATGTCTAACTCTACAAGATCAGCTAGAATGACCTTATTCAAAATTAAGACTGGGCAGTTTTTATACACATGGTTGGCTCTAACTGACTCGCCAATTAGGGTGGAGACTGAGAATGGTTCTAAGAGGACTTCTGGACTGATATCAAACTGGACAGCTATATAGGGAGTCACGAACGAAAGTATGGCTCCTGGATCTAGTAGGTCATACATGTCTAGATGAAAAAGGCGTAACATACCTGTGACCACGTCAGGTGAGCTCTCCTGATCCTGACGAGAGGAAAAGACATAAAAATGGTTTTGGCATTGGACGCCATTTGTTCCTAAAGTGTTGGCCTGCTGAGTTGGTCGGCCTGCTGGAGTTGTTGAAGCGGTGGATTGTGATCTCCCCTGCCCTGCTGACGGGCATTCCTTGAGTCAATGACCAAGCTGTCCACACCCAAAACAACCCTCTCGACCCTGAAGGCACTCTCCTGGGTGGTTCTTGCCACACTTAGGGCAAGTTTGGTGGTTGTAGCGATTGTCGGCACTAAGACTCTAGGACTGTGAGCCAGATGCTCCGCCTCTCTGATCCTTGCGGGACCAAAAATTAGGGACACTGGCTGAAGTGGGTGCTAGAGCCCTTTGTTGCTGCTACTACTGCTGCTGCTGTGGGCGGCTACNGTAGCCATAATCTGATTGTCCAGTTCTTGCCCGTTTGTTCTCCTGCTCCAAGTCTTTTAATTTTTCTACCTCAATTTGCTGGGCATGAACTATGAGGCTGGAGAGATTGATATCCTTAATAAGAATTGCAGTCCTGCACTCCTTGAGGATCGAGTTCGATATTCCATTAACAAAATTCAACATACGAGCTCTTGGCTCGGCTACCATCTCTGGAGCATATTTAGACAACCTTGTAAACTTCAGTACATACTCTTCCACCATCCTCTTTCCCTGTTTCAGATTCATAAATTCAGCCACTTTCGCCTCCCTGAGTTCACGGGGAAAGAATCTATCTAGGAAGGCTGTAGTGAACTCCTCCCATTCCACTAGTTCTACTCCCGTTGGTCTCCCCTCCTTCCACTATTCATACCAGATCTGGGCTTCCCCTTTCAGCAAGAAGGCAGCCAAGTCGACACTCTCAAAAGAGCGAACATCCATAATTTGGGTGATCTTCCTGATCTCATCCACGAACTCTTGTGGGTCCTCAACCACCTTTGATCCATGGAAAACTGAGGGTTCATTCGGGTGAAGTCCCAAACTCGGGCAACTACTGCAGACCTGTTATTGTTGATCGGAACCACCTGCTGGTTTACCTGATTAGTGACTGTCTATGCGAGCAGCTGGATAGCCTCTCTGAACTCTACGGAGTACACTGAGTCGTCCTGAGGGCTGCTGGCACTGGTGGGGTAGGTCGGTGAGCTTTGTCGGCCCTTCTTCCATTACCACATTGTGAAGGCATGTTTCACTAAAACAAAATAGAGCACGAGTTAGGATAACGTCTGTGGAATTGAATTTCAATGCATGATAAATAGTATGAACAAAAGGGAGTTTTCCTCTCGTAGCCTCCGCGTCATAAGTGCGGCGTGCTTCACACCCAAGAAAAGGACTCTACACGATGTGGCTTTAAGACAGCCTAGGATACTCTAAACCTAGTGTTTTGATACCAAGTTTGTCACGCTCTGAGTCTATACGTTGGATGAGACATGGTACTTGGGGTCACAAGTCAACCCATGGTCTACTATAACACTGGCATTCTGAGTAAAAACATAGCAGAAGTTTTAAAATAATAAAATAAAACATTTATGAAGAAGAACTAATTCATAAAGTTTTAATATAACTGTAAACAAAATTAAGAATCTGAAACTTTGTCTGTGTCTGAAAGCCATCTATCTGATGAGTTGCTGGGACAAGCCCCCAGCTAACTCTAAGTTTAACTGGAAGAAATATAACTGAAAAGAAATAATCCTTGTCCTTGAAAGATGAGGACTCACCAATGATGCAGCTGAGAACTTCTGAGCGAGATATGCTAATGGTGTTGAGACTGAGAACCTACAGTTGTATCATAACACGATACATCATAAAAGATATGTGTCGGTACTTTTGAATGTACTGAGTAAGTAGGAGAAACCATAACATGGAGAATAGAATAACTAAACTGTAAAGTCATGCAATGACCAACTGAAGTATTGAAACTTAATAAAATGTGATACATTGAGATGGTCAAAATGACCCTGTCTAATGGTCAAAGACATGCCCTAGATCTAAGATACTAATCTGAAGTATTGTACTGAACTAAACTAACTAGTGGGAGAGTCTATAACCAACATATAATCACGCGAGCTAGACGTGGAGTCCGATGTATACATCCGATCAGTAGGACCCAATATACCTTGCCAGGGTATATTGGCATGAACTGAGTGATCACAAGTCTGGGCCATGAAGCTAATGAAATATAACCTTTGGCGGCAGCGTAGTTTTGGGAACCTGGGTGCGCTGAAACACCGGTTCGCTCGGTGCTAAGTCTTACTCCCATTGGATAGTCCTAGACTAACTACTAAGATGATAGCTCAAAACTGAGGCCCAAGACTAAGTCAGGAATACCTATCTGAAAGTACCCTGAGGGTCTTATCAGACCAGATTCTGTCACTGGTGTTCTAAGACCGGTCAGAGCTGCTTATCTGAAAGTATTGTAACTGTCTAAAGAACAAACTATAATCTGAAGCTGGGGTCCTAAGGCTAGTTAGAGCTACTTATCTGAAAGTCTCATGACTGCCTAAAGAACTACTAAAATCTGATACTGACAACTGGGAGGCATCACTAACACCTCAAGAATTAACTATGATTGAACTGATCAGCTAACATTTCTGAACAATACTAAGTATGCTAAAAATCTGAGTGAGACTATACTAACATGAATCTGACTAAAATTTCAACATGAACTAACAATATGTGCATCCCAAAACTGTTAGAACCAAGCTACAGGGAAAACTAGTTCAACCCGCAAGATTCTAATTTCTACTGAGGTGAGACTTAGGGCTAAATTATTCCTCAAGATCAAATTCTCATAAATGTCTAGAATAGGGAATAATAATCAATTAAAATCATGAGAAATATCTACACGAAATTTTAAAGATATAAGTCTGACAATCTTCTACATTTTGAGTCCACATGGCTAAACTGAAAGAGGAAAATAACGAAGATTTTGGGGACACAAGGGAAGAACTATTCTCTTGTTGAATTTCCACATACTTAGTGATGGAAATCCCTGATATAATCTCTTGAAAATCTGAGGAGAATTCAATATCCCTAGCTTCTTCTCTAAGTTTTTATAAGAGAATTCTACGTTCTAACTTCTGTGGGGATGCGAGGAATGAAGTAAAACCGTCGGTTACCCCTCTAAATCCCTTGATTAAAACCCAAAATGATGTATTTTATAGTCTAGGAGTTTAGAAAATTATGTAAAACACCCTAGGAAGATTTCAGGAAAAAGGACCCTACCAGTCCCCACGAGGCACTCCACGAGTTGTGAGGTCAGGGACGACTCGTGGTGCCCAGTCGTGATGTGCGCTGGAAATTTTCTTCAAATTCAACAGCTTGCCAATGACTAACTTTACGAGTCGTCAGGAGACCTAATGACTCGTGACGTCTCCCGTTTCCACTGAGACAAGATTTCTCTTCATGGGTCACCATGGGGGATACCACGACTCGTGATGTACCCGACGAGTCATGGTGATGATCTTTTAGGTACACTGCCCGAATTTTCCAACTTTCAGTCAACCCTTGACCATGACTCATGTGAAGACTCGTGGTCACACCCGTGGTTACTCAATTTCCTAAATTTTCAACCAAGTCTGGACCCTTTACCACGAGTCACTCCATGACTCATGGCCTACCCCACGGGTCACAGGACGACTCATTCTGTGACCTGGTGTAGAAAATTCTGTTTTCTCCACTTTAACTCTCAGATCTGATCTTAGGTTTTTGGGGGCATTACAACTAAGTATGAAACATTTAAAATGAAGGAAAGTGCGTCATTCAAGAAATGATTTCTAGACTTACATCTCTGGTCAATGAATTGTCATCCTTGGGAAAGGTTCTCACTATTGAGTAGCAAGTTGACATAGTTTTAAGAATTCTCCCAAAAGCTAAATAGGATGTGAAATTCACTGCTATAACAGAAGCAAAAGATATCTCTACCATGACACTGATGAATTGGTAGGTAATTTTAAAACTTATGAAATGAATATGGATGATCTCAAAAGGAATATGGAACCAAGGAAAAGTCACTAGCTCTAAAAGCATTTGATAGTTATGAATCAGATTTTGATGAAGAACAAGTGGCTTTCTGGCAAATAAATTCAAGGAATTTCTCAAGAAAGGAAACGGGTATGATAGGAAAGGAACAGGTAGCAAAAAGAGGGTCCAACGATAAATCTCCAACAAGTTTCTACAAGTGCTATGAAATTGATCACATGATTAAGGATTGTCCACTATGAAAAATTGAGTAGAAAAAGAAAAGGGCTAAAAAAGAAAGAGCTGAAAAGGAAATAACGGAGAAAGTAAAGAAAAAGGTGAAGGAAAATTATGCAATAGCGACTGCATGGGGATCAGGATCTGATGAATCTAACAATGAAGAGATTTATGAGGTTGCCTTCATGTCCATAGGAGACTCTGACCTAGATGATAAAGAAAAGAATTCTGAGGTAAGTACTCCTGGCTGAAATAAAAATTTGCATCTTCTCTCTAAAAGAAAACTCATTTCTATGATGAATGTCTTGATTGATAATCTTCAAGAGGTTACCTCTGATAAGGATCAATTGTTCAATGCTCTTGCTAGTTTAAAGTTTGAGTATATTAATCTTAAAAATTGCAAGACTGTCACTGATAAAGAAAACAGTGCCCTAAAGGAACAGGTTAATCAACTTGAATCAGCTAATCTGATCCTAAAATCTGAAAATTCGAAGGAGTCTTCCTCTAAAAAGGAAGAGATAAATGAGAATCAGAAAATGATTGAGTCAGAACTTAAGGATTGCAAAATAGATTTCTTCTATGAGAAAGTAAAAGTAATAAAATTGAGTCTAGAAGTATCTAGATTAAAACTGGATCTTGAGAGAGCAAGCAGATGGACAAAGTCATATAGAATCATAAATAACTTAAATGGAAGGGTTCATAATGAAAGGGCAGGTATAGGATTTCATAAAGCAACTAATATAACTAAATATATCTGTTACTTTTGTGGAAAACTTGGACATCTCACTAATGATTGTCTAGTGGTTTCTAGGTGCAGAAATAGAAGCACTGTATTGGAAAAAGGAAACAACTTTAAACCTATTCATAGGAACAGGTTCAACAACCTGTTGTCAAGATGGGCAAAAAGAAATTTGATTCATCCTTTTGATCACAAGAAAAGACCCAAGATTGTATGGGTTCCTAACACTAACCCCTAAAACTGTTTTCTAGGTGAGACTGAAAGGAAGAAAGCGACATTGGTACATGGATAGTACCTGTTCAAGGCATATGATTGGAAACAAGCAGAAATTCCTTTCACTCACCCCACTCAAAAGGGGGAATATGTGCTTTGGAGATGGTAAAATGGGTACTGTCACTTGAATTGGAAAAATTAAAAGAACAAAAGCAAAGACATTAGAAGAAGTTTATCATGTAGATGGATTAAAACACAATCTGCTGAGAATATCTCAGTTGTGTGACAAAGGTAATAAGGTAGCCTTCACTTCTGCAGGTTGCAAGGTCAAAAAGCTTACAAAGAAAATTCTCTTAATTTCTAATAGATACAAAAATGTGTACAAGGTTGATATCATGGGAATGCCTGGTACAAATCTGTCATGTCTCAGTGCAATGTATTGTGATTCCTCACTCTGGTACAACAGACTTAGACATGCTAGTTTGAACCAGTTGAATAAACTTGCTTCAAAAGACATGGTTATAGGCTTTCCTAAAACTAAGTTCAAAAATGACAAAGTATGTAGTGCCTTTGTAAGGGGGAAGCAAGTGAGATTTTCTTTCAAACCAAAGAATTAAGTACAAACAGGTTTCTTGACCCGGTACATATGGATCTTTGTGGACCAATGAAGGTAAGAAGCAGAGGAGGTAAAAGGAATATCTTTGTTATTGTAGATGATTATTCCAGATTCACCTGGACTTTGTTTTTAGCTTCTAAAGAAGATGCCTTTGATATCTTTTCTATTTTTGTTAAGAAGATGGAAAAAAAAAGCTAGGCACCTCCTTGATTTCCATCAAATATGACCATGGAACAGAATTTAAAAATGCTAAATTCATAGAATTCTATTCATCAAATGGAATAGATTATAATTTTTCTGCTCCAAGAACACCACAGAAAAATGGCGTAATAGAAAGAAAAAATAGAAATTTGGAAGATATGGCTAGAACAATGATGATTGCAAAAAATCTTTGGGTTGAGGCCATAAGTACTGCCTGTTACATTATGAATAGATGCATGACTAGATCTTTGTTAGATAAGACTCCCTAATTACTCAGGGGGAGAAAACCTAACATTGCTCATCTTAGAATCTTTGGGTGTAAATGCTTCATTCATAATAATGGTAAAGATAATTTAGAAAATTTGATGTAAAAATGATGAGGGAATCTTCTTAGGATACTCCCAACACAGTAAAGCATACAAGGTATTGAATAAAAGAACAAACTGTATTGAAGAAAGTGTGCATGTTGTTTTTGATGAATCTAGTATCATGCTTGAGACTAACATGCAGGATGAAAGTGAAACTGATGAATATGCTCAAGAATATGTTGCATCACCTAGTCCAACTACTGAACAGAATGTGAGCATATTGACAGGGGAAACAAAAAATTGTGAAGATGATTCAGCACCAATACAAATAGCTAATATAGATGTTGGAACCTCACAAGGGATAATGTTGAAAAGCTACAAGTATCAGGGATCTCATCCTCTTGATAATGCTCTTACAAATCTAACATCTGAATTCACTACAAATCTAAATCTTGAGCCTAAAAAGGTTAAAGAGGCTTTTCTTGATGAAGACTAGATACTAGCCATGCAAGAAGAGCTTAATCAGTTTGAAAGAAGGTATGGCACCTGATTCCTCCACTAGAAGGTAGAACTGTGATTGGCACAAAATGGATGTACAGAAACAAGCTAGATGAGAATGGAAAAGTTTCAAGGAACAAGGCAAGACTAGTGGTTCAAGGCTATAACCAAGAAGAAGGAATTGACTATGATGATACATTTGCTCTTGTAGCAAGGCTTGAAAAAATCATACTACTTACAACTTTTGATGCCTTTAAGAGATTTACTCTTTATCAAATGAATGTGAAGAGTGCATTCTTAAATGACAATTTAAAAGATGAAGTCTATGTGAAGCAACCACCAGAGGTTGGCTACCTTTCCGTTACGAAATCCTAGGAGACTCTTGTTTGTAGGCGTAAGGAAGATTTCTGATTCACCGCTTGGACCTAAAAATAATTTTGATTTGAAAGTACTGAGTTTCCTAATCATGTCTATAAACTAGAAAAAGCCTTATATGGCTTGAAGCAAGCTCCAAAGCTTGGTATGAAAAATTCTCACAAATTCCTTTTGAAATATGGGATTAGGTAAAATTGATAATACTCTCTTTTTGAAAACAAAAGGAAAAGATCTGTTGATTGTGCAGATATATGAGGAAGATATCATCTTTGGATCAACGAATAGCTTCATGACTCAAGAATTTACAATCCTCATGAATGGAGAATTTGAAATGAGCATGATGGGAGAATTAAACTTCTTTCTAGAACTTCAAATCAAGCAAACTCCAACTAGAACCTCGATTTAATATCAGAAGTATATGAAGGAGCTACTTAAAAGATTCAAAATGGAAGATGCAAGGGATATTGATATCCCCATTGCCACTGCCACAAAACTGGACCTTGATGAAACAAGTCCATCCATAGAGCAGAAGCTCTATAGAGGCATGGTTGGGTCTCTTTTATATCTTATTGCTAGTAGACCTGATATTGTCTTTAGTGTTGAATTGTGTGCTAGGTTTCAAGAAAATGCCGAAGAATCCCATCTTAAGGCTGTCAAGAGAATTTTATGGTATCTAAAGGAACCACTAACTTGGGTTTGTGGTATCCAAAGGGAGTAATTTTTCTCTCGTGGGGTATAAAGATGCTAATTATATAGGGTATTTAGTTGACAGAAAGAGCGCCACAGGTATGACACACTTTATTGGATCATGTTTGATTTCCTGGTCAACTAAGAAGCAAAATTCTTTAGCATTGTATACCTCTGAGGCTGAGTATGTGGCTATTGGATCATGTTGTACTCAGTTGTTGTGATCAAACAATAACTGATGGATTTTGACATAGATATTGGATGTGTTCCTATCATGTGTGACAACACTAGTGCCATTAATATTGCTAAGAATCATGTGCAACATAAAAGAACTAAACATATTGACATAAGACACTGTTTTCTTAGAGACAATGTAGAAAAGGTTCATATTTCACTAATATTTTCTTCCATTGGAGAGAAAATTGTTGATATCTTTATCAAATCTCTAAGTAGGGAACACTTTGAAAAGAACAGGTTAAATCTGAGGATGATTAAAATTGCATAAGTCTCCCTCAATGATTGACTAAAATAAAGGTCTTTCCAAAATGTTATTATCCAAATTGTTATTCAATTTAGCTTTGCGCATTTAGTTGTGTGTCCTATTTCCAGGGTATTGATCTATTTAACATAGTTTGGTATTAAACTGTGCAGAGACAGTCCACGCAAGCAATGTAAGCATTAAAATACTTCTATCAGGTATGTTTTATATCATTCCAAGTTATTATTGGTAAATATGAAATAGATGAGTCTTCCTGTTCCACGAATTCATTATTTTAAAACCATCATTACTCAAAAATGAAAAAGGTTGCAATTGTCATCACTTCATCTGCTTTTCTCTCTACTGCTTTCAATCACCTCCTGCAACATGTTTTATCTTCTTCTTCTCTCTCCCATGAATAAGGCAGTTGGATAAAGTGAAATGTAGAGTCAAAATTGTTATTCATCTTTCTTAAATATTGAAACAACCTTCTTGAAAGTCCATCATCCTCCTCCGCCAAAAATCCCACAATGTCTGATGAAACACCATCAGAGTCCCTTGAGATAATTATACATGAAGAAGCCAATCAAACTCAGCACAACCCTTCCCATCAAGCCCAGAAAATTCCTTCTTCTATTCCCTTCAAAATTTCTGACTTTGTTGCTTGGAATATTTTCAAAAATCAATTCTCTACTTTCTCTGATGTCCCATCATTTCAGTCTCATTTGTCAATTTTGATGTGTGATGTTGTTCCTTTTCAGAGTGCCAAAAATGAGAGCATTCCTATTATGGATCTCATTTCTAAAAGATTCTGTTCTCGTTTGGGAAGGAAGTCTGGTTCCTCCATCCTAATTCTTGAAGAAGAACCAACTAGTGAACAACTTTCATCTATTGTTCTATCTAGGGTTCCTCACACTAGAACTCGAAAGCGTCAAGAGGATACCATTATGGAAAGCTCTCAAAAGGAGAAAAAAGAAGAAATCCTCCACTGTCTCTTCTTCTCAAAAGGAGACCTCATCAAAGGAAGACCTATTACTTTGCAAGGTTCTAAGATCAAAAATGGTAAAGCACTCAATTCCCAAATCTTCATCCTTTCATACATCTTAGATCCCTTCTCCACCCAAGCCAACTTTCAAGAAAACTACCATGTCTCCCTCAAAACCCTATTCCAAACTTTCTTCCAAATCTGCTTCAAAACCCTCTTCTAAACCGTCTTCCCCATCTTCTTTCAAACCTCTTTCAAGTCCACTCCTAATACTCGTTCATCGAAATGGTTCCCTAACCTAATCCATCTAAGGATCTGAATCGGAGGCTATGGATGAAGATATCTCTGTTCATATACATATCAGAGGCATGATATTGGGAAAATGGAAAGCACCACTGGCTATCTTGAACAACATATCTTAAAATATATCACCAACACATTATATAATGTTATAAATTTCTACTTCAAACGTAATTTTATTATTTGAGTTGTGATAGTTTAGTTGGTAAGAGTAGTTGGTTGTGTTTATAGCGACATATCAATTACTTTGAGAAATAGGAGGTCTTCTCATATTTGACTTTGTAAATATTATTTGGATATCAATAAAATATTTATTTACCAAAACATATATCCTAAGATGTTAAATTATCATACAAAAGTAATCATAAAAAGTGATATCTTATAAAGAATATTTCAATACAATATAGATGCCATAAATACAATGAAAACTACCTCTAAAACCTGATAATATGATTCAAGATCACCTAACTAAAAGTAAATACAATGAGAGCTTGACATCATACTATCTGGGAAAAGAATACAATAAGAATCAAATGAGCAAAGTCAGAGTCCAATGTTGTGAATCAACTGAAAGCTCACCTTGAAATTTCAAATGGTGTAACTCGTATCACTACATTTTATCCAATAGAGCTTTCAACCAAAACCTGCACATAAAAGTGCAGCAAATATAGAGTAAATATGAGAAACACATATACTCAGTAATATCATCAACTGACCCATAACTGAAGTGATGGAGAGGATTGGCCTTCTCAATGCTTACCTGCATACTCAGTTAGTAGGCATCTCAATAAGATATAAGTATTCCAAAAGGTAAATAAATAGACTAATATGATTCTCAGCAATAATAAGATTTGAACAAAATAGGCAAGTAAGCTTCAAGGCATCTTCAACCAAACAAGTAAGAACTAATGTAATGTAGACTTGTGAATGTAATCAGATAAGTATTATAAATAGTACAATATAATACAATGCAATAAAATAAGGTGAGATGCAATGGTCAATGGAATAGTACACATATACGCCTACGGTAGGTGAACATGACTCATGGGGGACTTGTGAGATCAATATATTGTCCTGAAATTGGTCCTTAGATCATGGGATAAAAATAAATATCATCAGTCCAGCTGAATTCGATCCTTAGAACCACAGATAAAAATATATATCATCATCCAGATTCGATCCTTAGACCCATAGATAATCTAGCCAAAAGTCTACAATATCACTTTTTTGTTCGAAACCATGTCCTTCGGACCTCGCGGACAATAACCATATGATTCATCAAGTATATTATGCATGTGATATCAAATTAAAGCATAAAAGAATGCTAAAAATATGAAAAATATGAAAAATATGAGTTTCACAGATATAAATGTCTTTTAATCAATTCATTACTTCAAGTATATGAATAAAAATGAGTGATGAGTGTCAAATAACTCAACAAGCCATGTATCAACTAAGAGCTCAATTAATCATATTCTCAACACTTACTGGTATAATAAATAAGTTAAATTCAATTAAATATCTTATTTTTATTCATATTATGGCACCAGAACCACATAAGTACTCATCATCTCACTTATACTAGATTCCCATTATCCAATTTCCATCAGTCAAGCAATTACTAATACAAATATTTAATATGAGTCAAGAAAGTCTCAATTTATCTTAAATTCGGAGCCCAAATATCAAAGAATGGCCTCGCCTTTCCTCGAAGCCTCCGAATAATTCACATTTGTTCAAATAAGTAATCTACATGAATATACAAGTCTCTAGACACTTATTTTGTTGTATTAATATCTAGACCCAAAAATTCAACCCTAAACCCTCAAGGTCGAAACTGTAATTTGATCAAAAAAAACCAGTTTACACGTAGAGCATAGGTGCTAGTTCTAAAAAACATCAAATTCCAACCACAAATCGATCTTCAAATTGATAAAATACCATCTCTAGATCTAGGCAAAATTCTCCAATTTCATCAACTCAAAACACGAATAAAACACAAATAAATAACGAAAATCATGAGAAAATACCAAACTAGAGTTAGCCTCTTTGAAAATGAGAAGAACATCACAAAAATCACCAAATTCCGAGAGTTAGAACTCCAAATATGCTGAAAATATTCAAAAATTGTGATTTGTCCATTTAAAACACTGAGCTGACACTTTTCTTCACTTCCATCAAGGACACCATTCATGATAGTGGAGAATAAACATTTTGTTGACCGATAAAATCCAAAAATCCTTCTTTGCTATAGCAGAATATCCTTAGCGATCGTGAAGAACAAATTTTGCACTAGAAGCCAACAAATAGTTGTTTATGCTAAAATGACCAT
>JACEIK010000190.1:288522-299764 GCA_018107945.1 Datura stramonium | reverse complement strand
TTCATTAGGCTAGAAATAAAATTTTAATTGAAATTATTATAAAATTAGCCCATGCTTCCTAATTAGATAATAAAATCATAAGTAATTCATACCCATGTGTATAAATAGATAACTCGTGCATTTGGGTAAAAAACCCATAGATCAATCATAGAATTTCATACTTTTTAGAGAGGGGTTGGGAATGAGTGTGGAAGAAACCACCCATTCATAACCCTACATATTTGATGGAGAGTGAATATGACTCTCCCTGGAATGGCCAAAAAGGAATTCAAATAAATTAAAGAAGAAAACCTTGATTCACCCTTTGATCACCTCTTTATCACTCTTCTATTCTCTTGAATACATGAATAAAGACTTAAGGATAGTTTCCCCCTCTAAAACCCACCTTTCATAGGCTAAAATGACGTAGTTTAGTCTTTAGGAACTTAGGAATTATGAAAAGACCCTTACTAATTTTGCAGGAAAAGACTGCCAGGAGGTCCCAACAAGGGACCTAACGACTCGTCCTCACTGGCCACGATTCGTGGCCTCAATCCGTGATGTACACTGCCAAAAATTAATCAGGGAACCCCACGAGGGACCTCACAAATCATGGTGCCTAACCACGACTTTTGGTCACCACCCATGATCCCCACTATCCAAAACTCCTTGCCAAGCATCCAATTCAGGCCACGGGTGACCTCAAGAGTCGTGTGGTCTGACCACGACTCGTGGTCATGTCTGTGGTCTTCCCCAGACCATGCCACATCCTTGTTTGACCACGAGTCACTTCACGACTCGTGGTCACTCCTCACGGGTCACCTAACGACCCGTTCTGTGTCCTAGTGCAGAATTTTAGTTTTTCTTCGTTTCAACTCCCTTTTCTGATCTTTGGGCTTTCGGGGTATAACAGATCTAGTGTACACAGGTTTGAATACTTGACAAACAAAATGACCCATCTTCGTTCGGAAAGAAGAACACTAAAGCTGGTGCTGAGTACTCCATGCCAATAAAGAAACTCCAACCTGCCACAACCTACACCAAGAGGTGTAGCAAGTTAGTACTAGTACACCACAGGTGCCGGTAGGCATCATCGGCCGAGTACAGTTAGTTCAGATAACAACAAGATAATTAATATGCATCAACATAAAATACAAATAATTCGTACCTCTCTGTTAATAATAAACTACCACTTTATTTGCAGTACTCCAACCAGTCCTCTTCCAGCCTTTTCTCACGGATCTTTTCATCAAGATTTTTCATAATGCACCATTGTTAGTCCCTCACTCAAGGACATCATATCACATTCGGGTCTCATATGACAAGACATTTAAAATATCACCCATTATCAGGTAAACAAGATTTTGTCACGACCCAAAATGGCCATGATTGGCACCTACACTACCCCATGGTGGGAAAACCAACGAATCTCGATACTAACCTCCAAGACAAGACATCTAGAAAGAAATAGAGTTTATAAATAATAAAAGGAATCACCAGAAGCAGTAAACAACCTCTTGCAGCCAAAATAAATCATATCAAAACTAATCCCAAGACCTGAAAGTCATTGCACTTCGACATCTAACTACAGTTCTAGAATTGTTCAATTAACATAATAACAAAGAAAAAGGAAGAAGCCACAATGTCCGAATGAAGGACATCTTCTGAAGGAAAGTGGATCAACCCATCTTGTACAGTTCACCTTCCGATTACTGCTACAACGAAAGGTGCGGGCGAGAGGAGCTTCCTAGATCGACATCTTCACTCAGAAAAGAAGTGAAGGCGTAGGGTCAGTACAAAATACGGTATTGGTAGGCATCATCAGCCGATCCCAAATAATAACAAGAATACACAGTAATAACAATAAAAAAACCAATATTCAACATAAAAAGAACATACAGAATGGTTTCAGACACTCTAGATCTACTCAGGGAAAAGCTGGCCAACTCACTAGATTAGACCATTCGCTGCAGCGGACACTTAACTGCTACAGCAGTCTTGCCGTAACAAAAATGGTTCCTCTACAACAGTACTGCCTTAGGCAATAGCTTGACTATGCTGCCTTTTCCAGTTCTTCAGCTCATCAGTTTTATCATTAACATATTTCACCAAATTCCTCAGATAACACACACTTAGGAACAACAATTAACATCACCAAGTATCACTTACAAGTTCAAAAGGAAATCACAACAAAATCCCCACATCAAGTTCCGATATGGTGACAAGTTGCACTTAGGACTAAAAACTTGTTCTTCATTATCAACATCACATAACATAACTGTAATCAACACAGCCTCTTAACACATTATTCATTCACTTCATCTGAATATAATGACAACACAACATAATGTAACGTACATACCATGCAAAACCAAAGGTGACATGACGGGCACACGCCTCCTCCATCTCACTCTAACCACTCAACCGCACAATCAGTGTACACACATGCCAGAGGGTCTTATTTTTGTCCTTCCAGTCATGACTTGCACGGGACTCTAGAAATCCATGTACCACACAGGCGTGGTACCTATTCCCACTCATATGCTCGTTTGGATGCTCCCTCGGACATGATCCACTCAATAATAATATTCACTCGCTCAGATACTCCCATTGTGTTCAAGCCTCTCTTTCAAAAAACAGTTAATAACTAAGCCCTTCTCATCCTTAATTCACAACAAGGTGCATTACATGTTCGAAACCATATATATGTATATATACCTATCACTTCATCGGAGTCTATGCTCCATCCCTTCACTTGCTCAAGTAAAACACTAAGTTCACATGATAGGTTCATAACATGAGTTTCATCACACACTTCCACATAATCTCAACAACGGGTTATATTCACCTCATATCAACATGGTAATTTCTATTTATTCACATGAAAATGTTATTAACAAGGAACGTTTGAAGACCAATCAACTATAGTCATACATATGCATACCATTACGCAAGATCTAACCCTATAACCATAACCTACCTCGATTTTGGACACGAAGAGTCAACTACTCCTATGGAGCCTTGCCCTTTCTCACAGCCTCAGAATGCTCATAATCTACAATAAACAAAGAGTAATTCATTACTCCCTCTTCGAAATAAGGATTTTAGAAAATCAAACCCTCCCCTTCAAGGCACTTTCGAAAGTGAACCCCAATTCTACCAAGTTCTAAGTCTCAATTCTCGCATAATCTTTGTTCTCAACAAAATCTTAGGAGGGTGATCAATACTTCTAATTATCAAGTCTAAACACACCATAGTATCCCCATATTTCAACCCTAATCTAACTATCTAGGGTCTTCTCCCTCCAAACATTCCACCATTAAAGGTCTATTGGGATTCTAGGATCAAGATTACTCATGTAGAGATAAACAATCGAAAAATCTTACCTTGGTGAAGAGTTTCACTGCTCTGGAAGGTTTTCCCGTTCCTTAGACCTCTTGATCGTAATTTTGAGAATAATGGAGTAAAACCCCATAATTCCCACTTAAAATCCACTTCCTGATTCCCGTCATTCACTACAGTAGTCACATTTCCGTTGTAGTGGACCCGTGGCCGTAGTGTTGCTGCGGCGATTCCAAAGGTTACATCCCAAATTTGCCACAGTGGAACACCGACTGTCACCACGGTCTCGCTGTAGCGGAAATCCCTCCACTGCAGCGATCCCCCCAATCAGTAACTACCCAACATTCACTACTTTCACACTTAGAAAAATTTCACAATCCTTTCTAATCCTTCCCTAGCTAGTTCCAGTGTTCTAGGAACTTAACCATCCTGTAATGACGTGGGGGTCGTTACATCAAATACCAATTAAAACACCATTCGTCCTCGAACGATCTACATAAAGAAGAGGGAAAAGTACTTAGTCGGAATCTCCTTGGACCTCAACTTTCGAACCTCTATGGCCAATCTCGCTACAAGCTCCTCCTTAAAGGACATGTTCTCATCCAATAACACAGTGTCCCACTTGAT
This sequence comes from Datura stramonium, assembly GCA_018107945.1. Classification (NCBI taxonomy): domain Eukaryota; kingdom Viridiplantae; phylum Streptophyta; class Magnoliopsida; order Solanales; family Solanaceae; genus Datura; species Datura stramonium. Next base: position 295,816 of record JACEIK010000190.1, on the reverse strand, counting down.
GATATGCGTTCCATATCCATGGTACTTTTTCAGCATAGACACATGAAATGTTGGACGCACTCCGGACAATCCTGGCGGCAATGCCAGCTCATAAGCCACTTCCCCCGTGTAGGAGTATTTCAAATGGCCCAATATATCTCAGGCTAAGCTTGCCCCTCTTTTCTAACCTCATCACCCCCTTTATAGGGTACACTTTGAGCAAAACTTGCTCCCCTTTCATGAACTCCATATCCCTTACTTTCTTGTTTGCGTACTACTTATGCCTACTCTGAGTAGCTACCAGGCGTTCCTGAATTATTCAAACATTTTCCAAGGACTCCTTTAACAAATTAGTCCCCCAAGGCCTCAGCTCAAATGCATCAAACCACCCAATTGGACCTGCACTTTATCCTATACTAAGCTTCAAATGGTGCCATACCAATGCTCGAGCGGTAGCTATTGTTATAGGAGAACTCTGCCAAGGGAAATATTTGTCCCAATGGCCCCCGAAGTCTATCACACACGCTCGGAGCATGTCCTCTAATAACTGAATAGTCCATTCTGACTGTCCGTCTGTTTGAGGATGAAATGTTGTGCTCAAGTCTAACCTCGTACCCAAGTCAGCCTGCAAGGTTCTCCAGAAATAAGAAGTGAACTGAGTGCCCCTATTGATACAATTGAAATAGGCACCCCATGTAATCGAATGAACTCCTTCACATATAGCTTGGCTAGTTTCTCAGTATTGTAAGTCACCTGGACTGGCAAGAAATGAGTAGACTTGGTCAATCTGTCCACTATGACCCAAATTGAGTAAATTTTCCCATAATCTTAGGAAGATCAACCACGAATTCCATAACTATCCTCTCTTATTTTCCCTCGGGGATAGGAATTCCTGAAGTACTCCTCTAGGTTTTTGGTGCTCGTACTTCACCTGCTGACAATTCAAGCACTGATCAACAAAGTCCACAATGTCCCTCTTCATCTTGCCCCACCAATACTGTTGTTTTAGATTGTGGTACATCTTGGTGACTCCGGGGTGAATGGAGTACCTTGAGCTGTGAGCTTCTACCAAGAGAGTTTTAATTAGCTCACTAACTTGGGGAACACACCTGCTCCTTTATTCTCAAGACCCCTTCATCATCTAACACTGCTTCCTTGTCTTCTCCCCGCAGAACTTTATCCCTGATCTCACCCAACTTTTCTCTTCAAACTACCAGGTTTTGATTTCCTCTAGCAGTGAGGATTTAGCCTCCAAGTTGGCTAGTATTCCACCGGTTTCGGTCAGCGACAACCTCACCAAGCCTTTTGCCAAGGTCTGGATTTCCCTGGCCATCAGCCGCTGAGTAGCTTCCAAGCAATCCAAATTTCCCATGCTCGTCGTCTTCCTACTCAACGAGTCTACCACCAAATTGGCTTTTCCCTGGATGGTACAAGATGGTGATGTCATAATCCTTAAGTCGCTCCATCCATCTCCTCTACCTCAAGTTGAGATCCTTCTGGGAGAATACATACTGTAAGCTGCGATGATCTGTGAACACCTTACATCAAGCTCTATACATATAGTGCCTCCAAATTTTCAGTGCAAACACCATCTCTGCTAACTCTAGATCGTGCGCGGGGTAATTCTTTTCATGCACCTTCAACTGTCTCGAGGCATAAACAATAACATGTCCTTCCTGCATTAACACAGCACCCAACCCAGACCGTGAGGCATCACAATAAACAACAAAGTCTTTACCTTCCACGTGTAACACCAGAATAGGTGTTGTGGTTAGCAGAGTCTTGAGTTTCTAAAAAATCGCTTCACATTCCTTTGACCACTGGAAAGGTACATCCTTTTGCGTCAACTTGGTCAATGCCGAAGCGATAGAGGTGAATCCCTTCACAAACCGATGGTAGTAATTGGTCGGCCCCACAAAACTTTAGATTTCCGTCACATTAGTGGGCCTTGCCCAGTTTCTGACCGCCTCCACCTTCAGTGGATCAACTCGAATTCCCTCCTTCGAAAACACATGCCCCAGAAAGGATACTAATTCCAACCAAAACTTTCACTTGGTGAACTTAGCATACAACTTCTTCCATAGATGATGTTCATGCTCCTGCTTGGTCTTAGAGTATACCAAGATATAATCAATAAATACAATAACAAAGGAATCCATGTAAGGTTTGAAAATACAGTTCATCAGACTCATGAATGCAGCTAGGGCATTAGTGAGTCCGAATGACATGACCAGAAACTGGTAATGCCCATACTTGGTCCAAAAAGCTATTTTGGGAATGTTTTTCAGACCAGATTTTCAAATAGTGATAACCGGACCTTAAATCAATATTTGAAAACACCGTCGCTACATATAACTGGTCAAATAGATCATCTATTTGAGGAAGAGAGTACTTATTCCAAATAGTTACCTTGTTCAACTGGTGGTAGCCGATGCACATCCGCATACTACCATCCTTTTTCTTTACAAGCAAAATCGGGACACCCCACGGTGACACACTCAGTCTAATTAATCCTTTAAGGAGCAACTCCTGCAACTACTCCTTGAGTTCTCCCAACTCAACAGGTTCCATTAAGTATGGAGGAATAGAAATGGGTCGGGTTTTTGGTTCCAAGTCTATACAGAAATCTATGTCACGGTCCGGCGGTATACCGGGCAAATCTATAGGGAACACCTCTAAGAACTAACAAACAATTGGGACTGACTCTATGGAAGGAACCTCTAAACTAGTGCCTCGAATATGCGCCAGATACGCTGAACAACCCCGCTCTATCAACTTATGGGCATGAATATAAAAAATAAGTTTCTAAGGAGCAAGGCTACAATTCCCTTTCAACTCCAACCTAGAAGACTCTGGACCCGATATAGTGATGGTCTTAGCATAGCAATCTAGAATGGCATGGTAAGGGGATAACCAACTCATTCCCAAAATTATATCAAAATCAACTATGTCTAAAATCACTAAGTTTGCCAGAGTGTAAAATCCCATAAAATCAACAATGCAATCACGAACAACCCTATCCACTAACAGAGAATCCCCAACAGGAGTAGACACATGGATAAGAGTATTAAGAACATCATACACAAGCTCCATATGCAAAGCAAAATAAGTAGACACATAAAAAATGTAGAGCCTCGGTCAAATAAAGTAATAACCATTTTGTCACAAAGAATATAGTACCTCTAATGACTGCATCTGAAGCCTCTGCTTCGGGCCTACCAGGAAAAGCATAAAAGTGGGCCTGGTTACCAGTCTGAGAACTGGCCCGATTGGGCTGTGCCATCCTTCTACCTGCCTGGGTGCCACCCCTACCCACCTGAGTGCGTCCCCTACCCTGTAGAACACCACCTCTAATGGCTGGCAGATAACCTTATCCCAGCTGTGGATGATAGGGACTGAATGCACTACCTCCCCTTCCAGCTGGGGTCGTAGCTTGAGGAGCTAGGTGAGGAACAATCTGCGTGATCCTGTCCGAACCTGGGGCACCATCTGCGGGTGTGGCCATACTCACCACACTCATGAAAGACCTTCTCAATAACTGGTCTCTGATCTGGAACAAAAGAAATGGACGAGCCCAAATCAGAACGAACCATCTGAGTACCGCTAACTACACCTGACGATCGCGGAGTTGTCCCTAGCCGACCTCCGATTGGTACCTGCATAGCGAACTAAATAGGGAACCCAGATAAACCCTACGGTTCCTTAACCTTAACATAAGAACCACTGAAACAACCTACTCTCCGAGCCTTCTTCTCGGCATATATGCATAACACTCCTGTCTTACCCCTTCAACCAACTTCACGTACTCAAGCACATCCTGAAAGGTCTTACCCGAGGAGACCATTTGCAGAGCTGATACCTGGAGACCTACATTTAGGCCTTTAATAAACCGCCTGACCCTCTCCTTCTTAGTGGGTAGTAAGGGTAGAGCATACCTAGAGAGGGAGTGAAATTGAGCCTCGTATGCAGCAACAAATGAGCTCCCCTTTACAATGGTGGTGAACTCATCCCGTCTCCTATCCCTCAGAGTGCGGGGAACATATTTCTATAGGAACGTGGAGTAGAACTGGGTCCAAGTCAATGGTGCTGACCCCAATGGTCTGTATTCCACAAAAGCTCTCCACCAGAGCTTGGCATCTCCCATCAACTGAAAGGTAATGAACTCTACTCTGTACCTCTCCACCATCCCCATCTTATGGAGCCTTTCATGGCAGTCAATGATAAACTCATAGGTTTCCTCTGAATCTATGCCATAGAAAGTGGGAGGCTTCATCTTAGTGAACCTCAAAAATAAATCATGCTCCTTCACTGTCATCACCGATCCTACTACCGACCTCGAAAACATAACAGCCTCAGACATGTCATCAATCCGCGAAGCCACAATAGCTGCATGTTGTATCTCCGACTGCTTCCTTACTGGAGTTGTTGGTGCTACCCCAGTTCCCACAAGGCCGCTCAGAAGGTTGAGGACCTGAGCCAGAACCTTAGAGGATGCTGGCGCGACAGGAGCTTCTCCCTGCATCGGGACCTCGACCTCAACAGCCACCTGTTCCTGCACTACTGATGACACGGGAGATGCAGACCTCTCCCTAACTGGAGGAGGAGCACGAGCCCATCCTCTAGCGGCAGTGGGTCTCCGGCCATGACCTCTGCCCCTTCCTCTACCGCGAACTACCACTACCACTACTGGCTCGGGTGTTACGCCTCTATTTCCATTGGCGCATGTTCTCACCATCTGGGAAAGAAAGAAGAGAAAATTATTAGATACCAATTTGGATCTCCGGATACCAATCGGAATCAAGTAATCGCACGAAAAGAAAGAACAAGGTAGTTTTTCTAAAGTCCTGCAGCCTCTCGAAGATAAGTTACGGATATATCAACACCAATCCGCGAGACTCTACTAGACCCATCTTAGTGAAATGAGATCAATGAACCTAGAGCTTTGATACCAACTTTGTCACGACCCAAAATGGCCATGATTGGCACCTACAGTACCCCTCGATGGTCGAACCAATGAATCCTGATAGTAACCCCCAAAACAAGACATCCAGAAAGAGATAGAGTTTATAAATAATAAAATGCGTCACCAGAAGCGGTAAACAACCTCTTACAACCAAAATAAATCATATTAAAACTAATCCCAAGACCTGAAAGTTATTACACTTGTTGCTCCTGGGACTTCCTTTTCATTTGGTAGGGCATGCCAACGAGATCTCATGAGAGCTTTGAATCAGTAAGATCATAATTTAGAGTTCAATTAGCACCAACTTCAGGGGAGGAAATTCACCCCAAAGAGGATTTTGTTCGATCTGCTCCTCTTGATTATGTTATTCTAGACAAAAAGATGAGAGCTTTTCAAGGTGTCCAGTTAGAATTCCCTGTCTCCTTTCCTATTTATATCCTTTCCTATTTATTAGCCTTCTTTCTACTTCAACATCAACTTCATTAGCTAACTAATTGATCCTCACCAATCTTTGGCTGCTTGTTAGGAGGATTATGTTGGACCTATGCGATCTCGTTACAACGTTCTTTACAGTTCTAGAATTTTTCAACTAACATAATAATAAAGAAAAAGGAAGAAGCCACAATGTCCGGATGAAGGACATCTTCTTAAGGAAAGTAGATCGACCTATCTTACATCGCTCACCTTCCAATAGACTGTTGCAACTAAAAATGGGGACGAGAGGATCTTCCTAGATCGAATTCTACACTCAGAAAAGAAGTGCAGGCGTAGGGTCAGTACAAAATACAGTACTAGTAGGCATCATCGGCCGACCCTAAATAATAACAAGCATACACAGTTATAACAATACAAGATCAATCTTCAATATAAAAAGAACATACAGAACGGTTTCAGACACTCTAGCTCTATTTAGGAAACAATCGGCCTACTCACTGGATTAGGTCGTTCGCTGCAGCGGTCACTTGACCACTACAGTTGTCTCGCCGCAACGGAAATGGTTCTGTTGCAGCGGTACTGCCTTAGGCAATAGCTCGACTATACTGCACTTTCCCAGTTCTTCAGCTCATCGGTTTCATCATTCACATATTTCACGAAATTACTCAGATAACACAAACTTAGGAACAACAATTAACATCACCAAGTAATACTTACAAGTTCAATAGGAAATCACAGTAAAATCCCCTCATCAAGTTCCGACATGGTGACAAGTTGCAAGGGCCGCTTGATCACTCCATATACTTTTTAAGTATACGACTTTCCACTTGGAAATTATACTACCACCGAACGTTCTTTATCATGATTCGACCCATACCTCATTAAGAGAAGGAATCATAAAAGAAATAACTTTCGACTAAAGACGCAAACGATGAGAAAAAGTCTACTTTAATAAAGTACCTCGGGGGAACCTTAAGATAGGACAGCGGGGTGAAGGTATGAAGGTAAGGCAATCACTTAGGACTAGAGACTTGTTCTTTATTATCAATATCACATAACATAACTGTAATCAATACAACCTCTTAGCACATTATTCATTCACTTCATTTGAAAATAATGACAACACAACATAAAGTAATGTACATAAGATGGAAACCAAAGGCGACATGACAGACACATGCTTCCTTCATCTGAACATAACCACTCAACCACAAAATCAGTGTACACACATGCCTGTTATAACCCGAAAGCCCAAAGATCAGAGCCGGGAGTTGAAATAGAGAAAAATATAAAATCTGGCATCAGGCAAAGAATGAGTTATGAGGAGACCCATGAGAGTAGCCCACTAGTCGTGATATGACTCGTGGGGAGGCCCAGAGGATGAGTTTGCAGTTTAGGAAACAGGATCCCCACGGGTGTGACCACGACTTGTGGTCAGGCCCCACGACTCTTTAGGTCATTCGTGGGGTGGGTGAGTAAGAAAAAGAGAATAAGAGAGGCAGTGTACTCGACGGAAGGATCCCACGAGTCATGATCAGTCCCCACAATGCATGGGGAGGGTCGTGGTCAGCTAACTGAAGAATTCTTGGTATTGAGGCAGTGTATATCACGAGCGGTGACCACGAGTCATGGTCACCCAATAACAAGTCGTGAAGTCTTCCGTTATGAGCCAGGATACCTGATGAGCAGTGTACTTCATGGATCAAAGCACGATTCATGGCCATAGAGGATGAGTCGTTAGGTCCCTCGTTGGGACCAACTAGTAGTTATTTTCTGCGAATTTAGTAAGGACTATTTCATAATTCCTAAGATCCTAAGACCTAAACTACATCATTTTGAGTTATAAATGATGACTTTTAAAGGGGTTAATTTCATTTTAGGCCATTTACATCCATGAATGCAAGGTAGAAAGGTTAG
>JACEIK010000190.1:226449-261353 GCA_018107945.1 Datura stramonium | reverse complement strand
AGCCCCAACACCCGTAAATTTCTCCGACCCCCATGTTTCTTGTTGACCTAGAGAAGTCTCAACAGTAGGAGCAGGTAAGTCACTCCATTTTTGTCAACTATTTTATGATTTTCCCCTGCCTCTTACACTTCTTGTCCTATCAAACTTTGAGATTCAATTTTTTTTTAATTCAGAAATGTCTGAAATTTTAATTTTGGGAACCCTCACCTTCCCTTATAAAAGGAGAAGGCAGTGAATGGGAAAAATTCACTCAAGTTCACTGGGAAAAACATCCGGGCTTGTGGAAGAACAAAAAAATGACCGAAAAACAAAAAAATTTAAAAAAAAGGGCGACAGCAGTAGGGAAAATTCATGGAACACAGCGGATACATTGCAGCACAGGAATACAAACAAATTCATTGATAATCTTTCTTTTCCTTTTATCTATTTTCCTCAGTGTTAGTCCCTTCCTACTTACTGTTTCTTTGTTTACTCGCCTTCGGAGTCGGAGAAGTTGGCCTAGGACTCAACGACTTACTGCTTCAGTCGCTGCCTTGCAACAGGTGATGTGCGACTTTGTCTAAGATTTGTTTTTTTACCTCTCAAGCATTCATATGAGTTTATAAATAGTATCTATTAGCTAAAGTAAAGAAAGAACGGTAATACGAACATGATTTTGTTGACTTGTCCTCTCTTGAAATTACCTCCATTCTTTTCTTTATTATGTCTTTGAACGTTTGTGTTATAAGAAGACTTTGGCTAAAATGATTAAGGGATATGTGTTAATTTCTCTTCCTTTAGGTGTCCTCTCTATTTTAGTCTTTGTTGCAAGCTTTGAGTTTCAATAAGTACACCTTAAAATTAATTTATTTTCTAGTTGCAAATTCTTCCCTCCCTTTAAACAAAGATGACTTATTTAAAGTCTTGAAAAGGCTATTTTGTTTGTTTGGGGCTTGAGTTTTTAAACTTGTCTTACAGTGTGCCTGTTATTTTAACTAATTTTTGGAGAAATAGAAATAACTAGAAAGATTTTATTTGCGTAAGAATAACTAAAACCCCTCTTTCATTTTTGAATGTTATTGTTATTAAAAATTTCTTCAACTGCTATATAAATTAGCTAGTTCAGAAACAATTGTTAAGTTAGTCCTCTTCTTCATGTATTGTTCTTGATTAGTTAAATGATCTCTAATCCTTTTATTATTTTCTTTTTCATGTCACAAACCGGAGCCGAGAGTTCTCACTTCGAAACTCAATCTTGTCCAATATAAGTGGGCTCACAGCTAATAGGATCCTTGCATCTTTACGAGTCAAATCTTAGGGATGGGTCTCTTGAAAAGAGCTCAACAATTATTATGCTTTCTCCTTAATTATCATTTTTTTTATTGCTGAATTATTTGCTAACTCTTATTTGTTTTGTGTGAGGTTGTGCAAACTCACAATCTATTTATCATTGACCTCCTTTCGTAGGAATTACTTTTCTTTCATAAGCGCATGTCAAATATAATTATTTTTTTTGCACTAATTGTCATTCAAATATTTTTCAAAAAAAGGGCCTAAATGTGATATTATCTTTTTTTTTAAAACAAAAATCAATGACGCGTACAACTTTCTTCCTCATAAATAATATTTTTAAGACATTTTTCAGGTAAATTAATAATAAAAGAGGTAGTAATTTATATTATTTTTCAAAAGTCCAAATGAGATCTCAAAACTAGGCCCAAAATTTTAAAACCCGTCAAACCTTTCAAAAAATGGGTTGCAGGCCCAATGTCTTTTTATATTCTGTTTTTTTTTAAAGAAGGGTTGCAGGCTCAAAATTTTACCAGTTCACCAGCTCTTTTTGCAGAAAATTTTGCCCAAAAAGCTGGCCCATTTCTATATGTTATTTTACAGAATTACTTTTTTATAATATATATATATATGTGTGTGTGTTACACCCCGTAAATTCTCGACACGTGGATGGCCTACTCGCATATTGGTTAAGAGTTTTTGAATGTCATACATGCTAGAAAAAGGCCCGGGGAAAGACCGGATAAGAAATCTGTCGAACCATCGCGGAAGGAGCCGGGGCAGAGCCCCTCCGCAATGGCAACGTGCCACGGAGGGAGGGCCTCCGTGTTGGCTCCGTGACACGGAGGCCCTGTCCAGGACCAAGTATATAAGCCTCCAAACTTCGGTTTTTCGTTAAAATCCCTTATAATTTCCAGTGAAAAATAGAGAGTAATCAGAGAGAAGGGGGAATGAAGATATCCTACTAATATTCGTCCGATTACGCCGCCAAACGCGGTCCAAACTCAAATTAACTCCAAATACCGAGGTATTAAGCAGTAAGGAGCATTCCTACGGGTTTAGTTTCGTGAAATTCAGCCGGCAAATCGTCGTGCTACCGAGCTAAGGTAAGTGGAATTGCTCCAAATTAGTGTTAATATACTCCTAGCCTTAAAGTGAGTATTTCTCCTTTCTGTACTTTCGAGAAATAGCGAGTTTTCGACTGTTTTTCGATAAGCCAAAGTTTGGGCTATATATATATATTGAAAGTGATGTTTTCTTCCAGAATATTAGCGTCTTCCAATATTACGTATTTAGTTCTAATTGACATATATATGAATGCAGTTGGGAGAAATAGTGGAAGTGTTGACCGAGCTAATGCCCATATCAACTCCGAGCTTAAGGTATGTAAAGCTAATTAATTCGGCAAGTTAGTAATCCAGCATAGTAAGTAGCGTGATGTATAGAAGAAAGAATTCAAAAGTCGAGAATTGATTCCAATATGAATTTAGCAAGCATGTTTAGTAATATTATGATATATATTCAGAAACGAAAGTTAAAGCACACGACACGATAATATCCAGATAACATAGTCGCACAATGATAATATCTCGATACAAAAGATAATGAGACAGTCGATAATATCTCGTATATTAAAGATAGTTCAAGATGAGAGACCGCATAACAAAAGAGTTTTTAGACGAGAAATTTAATACGATAGTATTTTCACTAAACATGCTTGCTATAATGTGATTATTGATTGTTGGATCTGTTTGAAGTTAGCGGAGGGCCCCTTTGAGCGTCCTCGCCACCCTTGGGTTGGTAATCAGCCACCCACCTGCAGGGTGGGATACGCCGTCTGGGCGGAGGGTATGCCGTCCGCAGAGGGACGAGATGATGGGATGGAGCATCTCTATATCGTTGATCAAGATAGTAGTATAGCTTACCTCAGTGCTTGCGCCTGTAAGTGATTACATGACATGTATACAGACATGTATTTATAATTTACAAGACAAGAGTCCTGGCTCGCATAATAATAGCTTGTACTGGGAGGCCTTAGCCCGAGCCGGAGACCTGTGGGGTCGTAGAGGTGCTCGTAGTTAGTAGACGAGTGGAGTGACTTGTTTTGGATGGTTTTGACCCGGGTAGTATACAGCATTAGTTGTTGGTTGTCACCTTCCTTATGGGGGATGGTATTGTCCTGCTTGTTATATATATGTATATATATGTTATTTATTAGCCGACAGGAAAGGGAGATCCGCCATGACGACAGGAGGTTCCCGCCTTACTCTCAAGACATAAGCTTGTTTCAGATTCCATCACCCGCATAAATGTATTTCACTGTTCAAAGTTTCTAGTTATGTTGTTTATATTCAATATGTTCAGCTTTGCTTTGCATACTCGGGTACTAAGTGGTACCGACGCCTGTTTGGGGCGCTGCATTGTTTGGTTCAGAGTGCCTACAGACGAGGAGCCGATCCCCGTGATCCTAGCCAGCCGTTAGAGTCATCGGCCTCGTCATCCCGGAGCTTGATATTCGTAGGTGTAGTTCATTTCCTTTGCTGTATAGCACGGCAGGTCTCTGGCCCGTCCACCATCTTATTTATTCATAGAGGCTCAGTGCATTGTGTATATATCTCCCCTGTGGTTAGTTGTGCTTGGCCAGGGGCCGTAGGCGATGTTTAGCTGTTTAGTGTTGTTGATTGTGTTGGCCGTGGTGGGGCCGTATTCGGGGATAGTAGCGTGGATCTTGGCTGGCCACGATGTTCGCATTTATTATATTGAGTTAGAGATAACTTAGATACATGGTGGCCTTGTCGCCCGCATAGGTTTCCTATATGAGTGTGATTCTGCTAGCTGATGTTACAAGACAGTGGCTATAGGCCCAAGCGGCGCAGGCTGTATTTACGCCCGCATAGCCCGTTGATTCCATGAATCTCAGTTAGAGCCAGCTGCACCGATGTGCTTAGGCCCGCAGTCTAGAAGTCAGTCCTAGTAGGGCACCAGGTGCCAGTCATACCTCAAGGTGGGGCGTGACAATGTGTGTGTGTGTGTGTGTTATTTTAAAAAATTATTTTATTATATTATAATTTCTTCTTCCATATACTAGTATTTATACATGCATATTTATTTTACACATTATATCCATTCATATGTGCAAACTTTCAATTTATTTCCATTTATGTATTAACATCTATACTTATTTTCGCATCACACACACACACATATATATGCATATTATTTATAATTAAACATATCCTCTTAAATTATTTTTCCTCGGGTATATAGTCGTATACAATGCAGTATATTCGAATTATTTTGCATACTCTCTTACGATATATATGTATATACTTACATACACTATTTTATGCATGCATATAAAATATTTATAAGATATCTATTATTAACACGGAGTTACATTACATATATATTTCATCATATGCTCTATGCATACATGTATATTATTTTACAACTACATCATATATTTTTTTTTATACTACATAAATCTTGCATATTCAAGTATGCCATTTTCTATACCTATGTACACTATTTATACCTTATGCATACCTCATATCTTCCTTAGCTACAAAAGTTAGTGTCAAATTATTTACAACATTTTCTCAAACTACAATTTAGTAATATAATGAGACATCTTATAAGCTATCATGCGTGTATATTATTTGTATATTATAAGTATATTTGTGTATACCTTATACGCTTTTCAATTTTAAATTGTTTTCAAAACATTTTAACTTGTTTTTATCACTTATTTTAACCTATTTTTTAGCATGTAATAATGGAATAATATTATTCCCCTAGCATATCTTAGATTAAATTTAAGGACTATCATCGAGACTCGGAGATGCTTCTAACACCTTTTCCTTGGAGTAAATAAAATCCTTACCTAAATTTTTCAATGGTTTTCGCAGACTAAAATAGAGTTCATTATTTATTTCATTTTTTTATTTCAAATGAGTTTTCAATATTTTTTATTAAAATTAGGTTGCGACTTTGAACCCTTTTTAACCAGTGAAGAGTTGGATGTTGCAAACATATTTGACCAAGCTTCAAAATAGGGCACAACAGGATATGACTCTTCTGGGGAGCTTGACCCTTAGGGTTTGTCCTTTAAGTATTTAGTCTAAGATAAAATTTGGGATGTTTGTTTATTCTGCATATTACTTATTTTATATTATTTTCTCGCTTTGCTATTTATTTTTCTATTACTTCACATATTTACACTACTTTGTTTGAAAAGCCACAAGTTAAACTGTACTTGTGTCTTTATTTTATTTGAAAACACTACGTGTTACTACTTTACTTAACTACATTCCATTCATACTTCCATTCTAGAAAATTGACACTCTCTACACACTTGTACACATGAGTTGTGCTTGCACTTCTCCTAAATTTTCAAACACCAATTTTAGAGGGTCGGTGCATACATGGGGTGAGCGGAGGTTTTACTACTGTATGACCACGTGTCTTCCTAAGCATAGAAAAACTTTGAGTCTGCGTCACCCATATCTTAAAAACTTAAGATAGAGCGTTAACCACCCTTGAGTTAGGTCAGCTACACAAGTCCTAGGTGGTTTGTCCCTAAAGCCGTCATAATATATTTAGCAAACGCCCTTATGTCAAATGGTTTCTAACTCAGTATAATCACTCATGTTATGTGCAATGTGATAATGATAAATTGATCCAAGCTAAAATTTAATCAAATTGAGTTTGGCATTTATTTTTTGTTGTCTTAGGTTGCTAGAATGGAGAATTTTCCAAGTTTCGCCAATACCCAAATGGTTGTGGGGTGTCTCCGGCTGCAGAATTAAGAAAATGGTGGGAGTGAACATCAAGATGGAGTAATGGAGCAGAAATCAAGAGATGTTTGGGTTTTCTGATTTCACCGATGACATCTCTCCAGAGAGATTTGATTGGCGCAATTGATTGAGTTTTGGGATTTACAGTAGTTGTGCTTAGTTTCAAAGATTTTGAGTTAACTCCCATACTTTGAAGAAATCGGTTATTTACCGACTTAAAGTATCCATATGGTATACTGCGGCAGGCAATCCTAAAGAAATTTTTAAACTACTTTATACTTAAAAAAACAACCTCAAGCTTGTATGTCTTGATCGTGAATGGGTTCTCCGGGATTACTTGTATGAACGGTTTGGTCACAAAGACGGGTATGAAGTTTTTCACAAGGAATTATCTTGCTCTACTAGAATTGGATGAAGAAGCGCCCTGTCTCTTTTGCCATTGCTTTGCTAAAAATTCGTTTTCCAAAGGACACATGGAAATATAGATACTTATATCACCGTAGTCCGAGCGTTTCCCAAGGGGTTGACAATGCTGAGGTCACATTAGTTCCAATGATCGTAGCAGAAATGTCAAGGGCATTATCCAAATGTGCTAGAGGAAGAAGGTTCTTTGAAGGTTGCAACCTCCTCCTCCAACCTGGGCCATGGAACACTTCACCAAATGTCCTCGTTATGGTTGACATACTCTTGGGAAGACCGAACAAGATCAACAAATATTACCAAAGAATAATAAGGTTTTGTATCCCAGGGACATGTACCGAGAATTGGTATAGATACATGAAGGCACTTGCTGGTAATCTAATTCAATGGAGGTATTCATGGTTATCACCTCCTACTGCTGTCATAAGGGGGCGAGAACTGTATTACATTGAGCTCATTGGCTCCGAGGGTCTCCAACCATATGCTCCCTGCACGAGTGCTTCACACTGGTATCCTGTCATTCCACTTCGATCACACATGAGTAAATCGGAGATTGAGTTTAGGGTAAACTTGGAGATTCCTAGAGCAAAGGAGCTGTCATGCATGAGAAATATGATGACAATAAAAGTGCTTAATGAACAATCATATTGCACTCGTGCATAACGTATGGTTGTGGGAAGATTGTGAGAATGGAATATTAGTCCCCATGAAAGATGTCAGGGTTTGAGGATTTGAGCAAAGCTAAGTGGGCTATGATAGTTATCTATTTAACAACCTCACGCCACACCTGAAAATGTGGGCACAAATCATCCCCTGACCTTACACAACCACTGAGGAGCGTGAAGATTCGATCAAGCAAACTCAGATTTTTCGTTGTCTGTATTTTCCTTATGTTAGTTGTTGTTGTTGGACTCAATGTAATAGTTTAGATGTAATATTTCAATGAAGTTGTCTATTTTATTTTATTATCTAACTCCAAGCTCAAATGTTGTCCATAATTAAAGCTTGAATCAATTTATACAAATCTCGTATATGTGGCGTTTAGGCCTACTCTTGTCATAAAAAAGGTCCCGCGCATACTAGGACGCTCTATGACTATTTAATTTGTTTCTTGCTACATAATCATTTGCTATGTGGCTTTCAGCATTACCTTAACTACCAATATTATTTTTACTATTGAAGCATTACAACCGTAAAAACTAACTAATGTTTCTTCTGCTTTAAAGAGCTATTTTCCCAAAGGCCGATTCGGTTGACTACGCTTGGCGGATCATCCATACTTACAAGATCAAAAGCACGAGCCTCCGCCTAATATGACTAATTAAAGTGCATTCGGTCAGGGCCGGTTTAGGATTGTCAACATTCAGCCACGAGCCTAAGACTTCTGGGAGAAAATGCAACCCTTCATGATGAACACATTGCTTACATGATGCGTTAAATGGCCAACATGCAAAGCGAAATTGATCGACTTCGGAACCTCACAAATCTTTCCATTATCCCGAATACGCCACTTCCCAAACAGAAAACGAGTGCAACTATCCCACCAACTTTTCCGCATGTTAACTTGCCCGCTCCTCAACACTTTTCACCAAACTCTTCACCCCACAAAGCCAACACAACTGCTGCCAACCACCCATCAACCTACAACAATCCAACTCACAACAAGCTAATCCAAACAACCAACCCATTACCCTTCACTACTCCGCATATTCCTCAACGCTCACTTGTTCAAGCTACCCCATTCACCCAAATATCTGGAAGCTAACATATACCTCAAGGCACACATTTTGCTATTTCTAGCACGCAAAGATGTTCCACCGCATATGTATCGGCACAACAACCTTTCACTACCCCGATTCCAACTATGCCTCATCCAAAGTCGATCCATATGAGGAGATGGAGAGAGTGAAGCACACCAAGGTAGGGACGAGGAATATGGAAAGGGAGATCCGTAATCTAAAGGAAGCATTCAAAAGTATCCAGGTCCATAAGGGATATGAAGGGCTTGAGTATGAGGATCTGTGTGTTCATCCAAATATCGAGTTGTATGCAGATATAAGGTGCCAAATTTGATTTTGTTTGATGGAAAAAAGAAAATCCTTGTGCCCACTTAAGGTCGTAATTCAATAAACTAGTTAGAGTAGGTTTAAGGAGGCCATCGATGAATCTTTTATAAGGAGCTTGGCGGGAGAAGCCCTTGATTGGTACACAAGTCAAGATTCACATAAATGGCGTAGTTGGGGTGCAATGGCACAAGCAATTCATCGAGAGGTTCAACTTAATACCAGGTCATCCCGTATAGGTTCTATTTGATGAAGCCGAAAGAAAGTCGGCGTAATCTTTCAGAGAATATGTTATGCGATGGAGAGCATGGCCGCAAAATCCAACCTCCGATGGCGAAAGTGAGATGACCTCTTATACAGCCTCAAAAGGATGTACGTACTATGAAAGGATGTTGAGCATAATGATGGGAAAAGTTTTATGAAGTCATTAGGATGGGAGATCGTAGAAGAAGGCATTAAAACTAGGAGAATCACAAATTTGCATCCTTTACCCAGCTAGCAAGCAATCTCGCCATTCAAATGGAGGAGCAATTAAGAGCAAAAGGGACTATGTATCCGCCTCGTCATGACCATCCAAGAATGTAGGCCAAAAACCGCATGTTAATCTACCTAAATCCATTATCTCACTCTCTTCATACTCATAACCAATACACTCAAGCTCCTCAGTCGTACTATCAACCTTCGTCTACTTTGTCCATTTTTAATGCACACACAAACGATTTTATCCACCCCGAGCACTCCGTGACAAGAATCCGACACAATATCAACTCACTATCAACTCAACCCCAAGACCGTCCATAAATTCGTCCGCCAAATGCACCTAGACCCCACCCGAACTTTGGGAAAAGCCGCCCAAAACCTATACACCCCCGGCCGAACCTTTGGCCCAACTATAGAAAAGGTTGAGAACTACAGTATTACTCCAACCAATCCAAGGTAGGATTCCAAACCCCTTCCCCGGATGTGTATGATGAGACTAAGCATTGTGTGCATCACTGAGTTTCCAAACACGACACTGAAAATCGTTGCTCTCAAAGACAAGATCGAGGTGCTGATCAAAGAAGGAGTCATTCAACTCAAAGGGGTTCCTCTTAATGGGCAAAAACCTCTGCCAAATCATGACAATGCTAATGTAAACATGATCATCGATGAAGAATGTGAAGTTTAGAAGGGACCATTGGGTCGGTCAAAATGAGGAAAAGGTCACATCATCAGCCTTTATTTCTCCCATAATTACTGTACAGGTGAGGACACCAATTGAGCGGGAAGTTGTCATTCCCAAACTCCAGATCATAGCATCAAGCCGCTCAATCACTTTCTTTGACACCAAGGTCGTCCCTTGGAATTACTGCATCGACACGAGGAGTAAAGAGAAAGGAAAGTTGGTTGTAGAAACTTGCCGTAGGGAATGACAAGGTCTATGTAGTGTTACGCCCCAGAGGATATAGCACGAGGAGTATTGAGCAAAGAAACAATCCAGAAAGTGGTGACAGAGGTCTAAGTGTAGAGAACCAAAAAGATTTGTGCCAAAATACCGCATGTCACAAGAACAAAAGTCCTGGGACACGTAATGGATCTTGAAGTACTATTTTTAGGCATCTTCGATGAGAAGGAAATAGTGTATGTGGGGAATCATTTCTCATCCTAGCTAAAGAAAGTGAGGAGTTTTAGAAGAAAATGTCACTAAGGAGCATTCGGTTGTTGAACAATTGAAGAAAACGCCTGCCCAAATTTCATTGTTATCATTGTTGATGAAATCACACTATAGGAGTACTTTGGTGAAGGTATTTAGCGAGGCTCATGTGCCATCTGAGACCACTAGCGAGAGCCTCTACCATGGTTGGAAAAATTCTAGAGGCCCACAAAGTCTTTTTTCACATTTATGAGTTGCCGCCGAAGGTTTGGGTCACAAACAGAAGTGTTGAATATTACCGGCTGAAGTATTGGGATAAATTTATTTCTAAGGTTTTGATTGATAATGGCTCAAGCTGCTAATATATGTCATTTCACTACACTACGAGCTTTAGGAATTGACATTGGAAAAATTCGTGAAAGTCACGTGAAGATTAGAGGTTTTGATGGGGCTCAAAGGGGAGTCATTGGAGAGATTGACTTGGCAGCATAAATTGGACCCTTGGAGTTCATCATGGAGCTTCAGGTGCTGGAAATAGCTGCTAGTTACAACTTGCTGTTAGGAAGGCCATGGATCCATATGGTCAAAAGTGCTTCCTTCCACCTTGCATCGACCCAAATTTGTCTAGAATAATCATGAAATTGTGGTTCATGGAGAATGTCCCCAATTGATCTAACTAGATAACTCAGTCCCTTTTATGAAAGTGTGAAAAGTTGGATGGATCCTTTTACCATACTAAGGAAATTATGTGTAAGTACTGAGCCGAAAGGGTAAAATTCCGCATGTGTTTATGATGGTGGCTTGGGAAATGCTTGAATAATGGTTTTGAGTCACCGATTGAGGTCTTGGAGTGAACCTGAATGGAATAATGGAGCCGATTCAATTGCCTGGTCAGAAGTATATTTTTGGTCTCGGATATGAGCCTACTCCCGAAGAAGTCACATTAAGGTCTCAGCCAGTGCTGCGACATTCTCTCTTGCCGGGAGCTCTGGCCCATCACTCGACCAGCCATTTGCCAGTTTCAATTGCCACCCAAGTGTTAGATGAAGTTGCTGAAAATAACCTTGTGGAAGGACTCAAGAACCTATTTATTGTTGAAGAGGAAGTTGAATGCAACATCATTCTCAAAGATTGCGCCGAGACTCCAACCATCCGGGATGCCGAGCTTGGAGATGCCTTTGAACAATTGACTTGTACCCCATCCCCGGTTCTCTGGGAATCCATGGTAGATGATTGCATTAATATTTTGTGAAATACCGCAATTCAAAATCGAATAATAGTGTTTGTGAATTTTATGTGTTTTGCCTCCACCTTTTGAAAGCTTCAATGTCAAATCCAAACTAAGCTTTTCTATTTCTAATTTCACATTATCTTCTTTTAATTAGTTTCTCTTTTACTTTTCAGCGAACAAATTAATAACTTGGCTGACATACTATGAATGTGACATGTAATGAAACAAGTGAACAAACCCTAATGGAAATGAAGAGTTTGAAGAATAAAGAAGACATGCAACATGAAGAGTTGACTAAAAAGATCGAACACTTCAAGAATAAGGCCAAACCAAACTTGGATGAAACAGAGGCAATAAATTTGGGAGATCTCGTGAGGCAGTGAGGGAAACAAGTATCAATGTCCATCTAACCCCCTCCCAAAAAAAAAGAGAATTTCTTGATATTTTAAGACAATATGTGGACGCGTTTGCATGGTCCTATGATGATATGCTGTGCTTGCTACCTGGAGCATCAAGCCACATAAATTTCCAATTGATCTATCTTATCCTTCCATAAAGCAAAAGCCGAGAAAATTCAAGCCAGATTTCAGTTTGAAACATAAGAAATAAGTCTCCAAGAAATTTGATGCAAATCTCATCCGAGTCACGGCATCCTGTACTTGGCTAGCAACATCGTGCCGGTACTAAAGAAAGATGGAAAAATCAGAGTATGTGTGGATTATCTCGATCTCAACAAAGCCAAATTAAGACATTTTCATCTCCTAAACATTCATATACTTATTGATAATTGTGTGAAGCATGAGTTATAGTCATTTATAGGTTGTTTCACAGGCTACCACCACCTCATAGACGAAGAAGACGCTGAGAAAAACTACATTCATCACGCCTTAGGGAGTATATACTATTATTGAGTGATGCCTTTTGGACTCAAGAATGCAGTGCCACTTACATGAGAGCCATGAGCTACTATTTTTCATGACATGATCCATAAAGAGATTTGAAGTTTGCGTGGATGATGTTATCATCAAGTCACGGAAGAGTGTCGATCATTTGGTGGATTTGAAGAAGTTCTTTGATAAATTAAGGCGACATAATCCTCAAATTAAATCCCGTGAAGGGTGTGGGCATTTGGTGTCTCGTAGGAAGTTGTTGGGTTTCATCGTGAGTAGGAAGAGAATAGAATTAGACCCTTCAAAGATAAAGGCCATTCAAGACTTTCCCTCCTCCAAAGAGCTGAAAGGACGTTATGAGTTTCCTTGGTTGTCTCAACTATATCGCCTCGGTTCATAGCACAATCAACAGTAATTTGTGAGCTGGTCTTTAAGATGTTGAAGAAAGATGTTGCTACCAGATGGATAGAAGATTACAACGAGCTTTTGACAGAATCAAGGAGTATTTGTCTAATTCGCCTGTCTTGGTTCCTCTAGAATCGGGAAGACCATTGTTGCTATACTTTTCCATGTTGGACAATGCATTTGGGTGTATATTGGGCAACATGATGAAACTAGGAAGAAAGAGGCTTTACATATTACTTGAGCAAGAAGTTCACACCTTATGAAGCTCGATACACTTTGTTGGAACGCACCTGTTATGCCTTGACTTGGGTCGCACAAAATCGAGACATTACCTCGTTCCGCATACACCACTTATCTCATCTCATGTGATGGATCCACTCAAGTACATCTTTCATGGCTATGCCTAATGGAAGCTAGCAAAATGGCAAATTTTATTAAGTGAGTTTGACATTATATATGTTACCCAAAAGGCCATCAAAGGACAAGTGTTAGCTGATCATCTAGTTGAAAACCCCTGTGGGATGAAGAATACAAGCCTCTTAAAACTTACTTTCCGTATGAAGATGCCTTGTTTATTGAGAGGATATTTTCAAGAGTACCCAGGGTGAGAATGTTTTATGGGGATGCAAATTTGGAAGGAGTTGGTGTTGAGAGGTATTGGATTTCAAAATCAAGCCAACATTACCCGATCACGGCTAAGCTCATTTCCTTGCACCAACAATATGGAAGAATATGAGGCTTGTATCCTCGCACTTAGAATGGTTGTTGATAAGAACATACAAGAATTATTGGTTATAGGTGATTCAGACTTATTGGTTCATCAAGTGCAAGGCGAATGGACCACTATGAATGAAAATCCTTTCATAACTCAGACATGTGAAGGATTTGAAAGAAATTTGTCAAGATAGAGTTCAAACATGTCCCAAGATCTCAAAACGAGTTTGCAGATTCTTTTGGCAACCCCGTCTTCTATGATTCGGACAAACTGATAAGAATTACATTGATCCTATCAAGGTAAAATGTGCAAGATCAACCGGCTTATTGTTTTCATGTAGATGACGAACCGTATGGAGAGCCCTAGTACCATGACATTAAGAGGTATATCAAGGCAGGAGACTATCCATAAGGTGTAATCGCATTTAGAAGAGAACACCTGCAGGTTAGCAAATCATTTCTTTCTAAATGGGGAAATTCTCTATAGAAGGACTCCTTGATGAGATTGTTTAGGTGTGTTTATGCCAAAGAGGCGACTGCTGATAAAGAAATAATGTACGTGCATGAGGGCCTCTACATGAATAGATTCACTATGGCGAAGAAGATTCTACGAGCCGGTTATTTTTGGATGACTATGGAAAGAGACCGCATTCTCTTTGTGCAAAATGTCATCGTTGTCGATTCATGGCGATTTGATTCAAGCTGTCAAATGAACTCAATGTGATGAGTTCTCCTTAGCTCTTTGGTAAAATTGGGGAATGGACGCCATTGGTTCCATCGTTTCTCGCCCGCATCCAATGGACACAGTTTATTTTCGTAGCCGCCGACTATTTCATGAAGTGGGTAGAAGCATCTTCTTACAAGTCGGTGACAAAGAAGGTGGTAGTAGATCGGTTCGCAATAACATCATTTGTCAATTTGGAATCCCGAGTCAATTGCACGTATAATGGAGCTAATCTCATCAGCCGGTTTGATGTACGAGGTATGTGAGGTGATTTTAAGATCACTCACCACAATTCCACTTTACCGCCTCATATGAATGGAGCAATTGAGGCGCTTAACAAGAATATCAAAATAATATTGTGGAAGATGATTGAAAATTACAAGCATTAGCACGAGAAACTACCGTTTGCCCTCCTTGGCTATCGTGATCACATTAGACTTCAACCGGGGAAACTCCCTATCTTTTGGTCTGCGGAATGGAAGCAAATACGCCTCGCGTATGAGATGCCATCCTTACGGATTATCCAAGAAGCTGTCGAAAGTGATACCCGAATGGGTGCAAAGCTCCGTGATGAACGTTTGATTCTCATTGATGAAAAGAGGAATGAATGCAATTTGCCACTGGTTAGCTTTATTTAGAATGGCCGAGCTTTTAACAAAAAGGCAGGTTGAGACAATTCAAACCGGGGTAATTGGTGTTGAAGTTTATATTCGAATCAAGACGAGGCTAAGGGAAAGTTTGCACCTAATTGGCAAGGGCCATACATGGTTGACCTATATTGACTGGAGGAGCACTAATTCTAGAAGATATAGATGGCGAAGTGTGTCGAGGGCTATTAATGCAAATATGTTTTCAAGAGATACTACATCTAGGAGTTTATTTATTTTTATTTATGCAAAGTCTTTCTCTCAGAACAGAACTATGTCTCGACCTGATTTCCCATGTTGGGGTAATGAGCAACCCACATAGGTCCAGCTTCCTCTCTATAATAAAAAATTCAAAGTATCTTTTTCATGTATTTTGACTACGTTATGACCTGATTCATTTGGCGGGATACGTAGGCGGCCTACATCGGCTTCGGTCACATTATGAGAAAATTTCCAATTTCTTTTTCTTTTATCAGCGTTAAGAACGATTTCGTTTTAAACTTATTGATAGAGGAAACCCATGAAGAGTTAGGCCCTTAACCATGAATTTCGAGAAGTGTATTCAAAGACCATGTTGAACGATTCCTTCCAAGATATGTATACAAATATCACCTCATTACGATGAGAATTCAAGATATCTCCACATATAAACTGCGCTTTGAGGCATCACTTAAGGATATTTCAAGGGACATCGAAGAGTGAGGTGATCAAACCAACTCATTGACAAGAGAAGGATTTTGGATAAAGGATGTTCACTTGTTTCACAAATGTGTCACAATATAAAAGTTCGCAAAAAGATCTTTTGACACACCACATTCCTTTGCACATTTTAGAAATAACACTAATTTTTAAAACTATCATCATTATTCTTATTTTATTTTAATTTATTATTATTTTTTATCTATTGTCCGAGATCTTCATGGTTGATGGGGGTTATGTCCAAATGAAGCTTGGTAGCTGATGAAGTATCGAGAGCCAGATCTTCAAAGTCAACGCGAATCAACCTCCCCCAAAACTAATAAATTTTCTTTGAGTGCAGGATTTTCAGAATTGTAGAAGCCGAAAAGTGAATAACGTTTACAACTTTGCCTCGACTACGTTGGTCAAATGGTTTGAATTTTTTATAGTATTCATGAGAAAAATTATTCCTCTCGTGAGTAAAATAGTTTTCAGAATCTATGACTTTTTTGTAGAAACTACTTAAATAATGCATAAATACTTCAAACTCACTACAAATCACTTTCAATTTTCTATAAGTATTTTGCAAAATGCACTTCACGTTATTTTCAAATGCTTTAAAATGTTCTATATATGCCCTACACGTGGCTTTAATTTCTCCAAATACTATCAATGCATCATACCTGGCTTTCAAATTATTTCAAATGCTCACATTGCACTCATATTGCTTTCAAATACTCCTGATATGCCTTACGTTTAAATTTTTTTTTTCCAGAAAACTCGAATACGCACCGCATTCTAATTTCTTCAAATAATCTACGTATGATCGGCATATTTCTTGCTACTCTCGCATAAGCGCCATACATGCTTTAATTCTTCAAATGCTATGCAATGCAATCGCACCTACCTTTCAATTTATTTCAAAATGCTCAGATCGGCATGTGCATCGACATGACTTTGCAACGTACCACATATATTTTTCTGATTTATTTTAAAATAAAAATAAAAATTCTACACTACATTACACCATTGTTTTCTAAATGCTCCGGAGATCACATTGCACGTGGCTTTCAATCACTTTCAACCATTCTCGCACAATTACCTTCAAATGCTCGCACAATTGCTCAAAAATGCATTACACATATTGCTTTCTAAACACACCAAAATGCACTATTCCAAATGCAAAGAAACTATTGCCATAAATCATTTGTCTTGAAAAGCGACAAGATCGTAATTATTTTTGGTTTAAGGCCTCATTTTCATTGAGCATCGCCGAAAGGCACCATTATCATGATCATCGGCCTAAACTTTTTATACCATCACATATCATTTTATCAAATCATTCCAATATAAATCCACATTTTCATAAATTAATCACTGAGAGGTGTCATTTCTATTAGCCATCTACGTTACTTTACATTTTATATATCTACACATATATTACTAATTATTTTATCTAGAACGTTCAAGCTCTACAGAGCTTAGCACAATGTGGAACAACCCTAAGCAGCAATTGAGGCATTGCTTGAAGAGGAATACTCAAACTCACTGCCGTGAGTCAAAGGCCACCGTTTGACTTCAATTTTCATTTATCATCCGTATTTTCAAAATTTGAGAGCATCAATACTTTTCCCATGCAGTTTCTTATGAAGTTCTTCGCAAACTCAGTTTATAAGACCAAAGGTTCAATCATAAATTTGACATCAAGCAAAAAATTTTGAGGGCATCCTCCGAATTCTCCATAATCTTCCGCTCAACTACATTCTGCTTGATTCTCGCTCCTTTAGGGTTTTGTGCAGCTTCAGCCTGAGTATGGTCGTGCTCACTTTATTCTTGCCAAAGACTTCTGTCTTCCCTTGCAAAAGAACCTAGTGTCATCATAATTCACATCGGAGAAAATTTTAGAAGTCGATCAATTTGCGATGACCTTCATTTCCTTTAATCGCATACATTCCTCACGCGTGGAACCCGAGATATAGGATCAAACCAAAGTTCGACCATAATTTCTCAAATTTTGATTTTATTTATTAAAAAGATGTGTCTGTGGTCAGCCAAAATTGGCTACTTCACAATATCTCGCCCAAAGACTCTTACATTATCTCTTGGTCAAAGAGAGCCTGACACCCAATTTTGCTCTCTACATTTTTTTATTAATTATTTTGCTTCTGAAATTTTAAATAAATAAAATAAATATTTAAAACATTTCAAGTTAACAAGTTCGAATTTGAGTTTTGAAAATTAAACTTAAAAATATTTTATTTTTTAAAAAATTAAAAGAAATATATATGTAGATTTCTATGTAAATTTCACATGTATGTGTATACACATATTTAAATATGTTTTATTTTTTTTATTTTTTTTATTTTTTTTATTTTTTTTATTTTTTTTATTTTTTTTATTTTTTTTGAAGATATTTTTTCCTCATCTTTTTCTTTTTAGGTATTGTTTTTTTATTTGTTTAAGTTTGGAAGTTTAATTAATTAATCGATTAATAATGCATCTTGATTTTTATTTATATTTCAAGAATAAGATGATTTTACTAATTAAATGATTTCAACTTTTTACAATGAATGCTATTTTATTAAGAAAGTGACTAAAATTGAAATAAATTAACTTTATTTTACATAATGTACCTTAGCCATAAACCGAGCCAAAACTCCAGATATTTTCTCAATCCATGCCACCTAATTTCAGCCAATCCAAGTGCGTGTAGGTACACAAAGATTGTGTTTTTATTAAATGCATCTGTCTATTTAATCCTACGGCCTTTTATTTATTTATTTACTTATTCATTTATTTTCTTTTTCACTTTTTAATATTATATATTTATTATTATATTATATTATATTATATTATATTATATTATATTATATTAATATATGGCTATTTATTTATTTGTTATTTATAAATGTTTTCTTTATTAGTTTAAGATTTAAATTTTTTATTTATTTTATTTTTTTTATTTTTTTTATTTTTTTTATTTTTTTTATTTTTTTTATTTTTTTTATTTTTTTTATTTTTTTTATTTTTTTTGTATTTGTTAACAAATAAGGAAGGAATCTCTTAATCTCTCTCCTCTCGCATGCCACCACCATCCTCGTTGTTCCCCTTTCTCTCTCAAACCCACCGTCACAGCCCTCCTCCGCCCATCTGCCCATCGGCCGGACGCCACTAGACTAACCCTCTTCGCACTGCAACTCCGCGACCCGTTCCTCCTCTCAATCCCCAGCTTCTCTCACCCTCAAGCCCCAAGACCTGCAATTTTTTGCTAACCCCATGTTTCTTGTTGACCTGAAGAAGTCTCAACAGTAGGAGCAGGTAAGTCACTCCATTTTCTTCAACTATTTTCTGATTTTCGCTCTCACGCTTCTTGTCCCATCAAACTTGGAGATTCAATTTTTTTGAATTCAAAAACGTCTGAAATTTTAATTTTGGGAACCCTCACCTTCTCCTATAAAAGGAGAAGATAGTGAGGGGGAAAATTCACTCAAGTTCACTGGGAAAACATACGGACTTGTGGAAGAACAAAAAAACGAATAAAAAAATAAAAAATAAAAAAAGGGCGACAAAGAAGAGGGGAAATTCATGAAACACAAGGATACATTGCAACACAGAATACACACAAATTCATTGTATAATCTTTTCTTTTCCTTTTATCTGTTTTCCGTGTTAGTCCCTTCTGTTTACCGCTTTCTTTGTTTTATCACTTCGGAGTCTGGGAGTAGTTGATGAATTTATGATTACTACTTCGCCTCTTGCAATTGTGTGTAAACTCTCTCCTTCCATTTTTAGTTTCTAATTTCCTAACTTACTGATTAAGTGTCTCGAATGAGTACTGAAAATTACTTAGTATTAAGTCTGAAAAAAAAGAGTGGAAAAAGGATAGTGTTATTCCTTGCAATCCCTATACTGTGGACTAGTTTATGAATAAGAACGACCTATATATGATTTTTTAGACCCAGCATGATAATATGTCTTCATTACAATGTTGATTTAATTGTTGGTTATTTGTTGATTATATGACCATGGTGATGCCTCTTTGAATATTTCAATGTTTCGACAAGACAAGAGTCGCTAGTTGAACATATGCCTGACTTTTTTGTGTATTTGTGAATATTTAAGATTCTATCCTAGCAATGAGCTATTTGTCTTAAGTGTGCCTGCTGACCAGTGTTAAATGATTGTAGCATGACACCTACTAAATTTGTGATGTTTGAATCAACTAAACTCGTTGTTCGCCAAATTTTCTTACAGCTTATATTAAGTTCAGGTTCAATAAGAAGTGATCATTATGGTAAACATGCTACTATATGTGGATGTCACTGCGCAGGATTTGTATGCTTTTCCTTAAGGTCTGACTTTATTTGCTAGAAAAGCAATTGCTTGCAGCTGTTGAAATAAGAACTTAGTGAATTGGTGTTAAACAAGTAATGAACCAACTGGAGCTCATGAATCCGCTGTTTTCCATTGTTTAAATGTTTGATCCTGCTTAAGGTCTGTCATCATCCACTTACTGTTTGAGTATGTTTATTAATAGTAGACATTAAATCCAAATCTGCCTCACCGTATAACATGCTATTTTAATTCCTTCCATGTTAAGGATGTTTTAAGTTGCCTAAGATAAGAGATTGGTTGCCTTCACTCTTACTTTCTTTAAGCATCTTTTTGCATATATACACATTAGCTTTTGCCTTAAACATCATCAAGAGTTATGAAAATAGGTAATTAGTCTTAAAAGTATTTAATAATATTGAGTTGACTCTATTTTCTTTTCTATGATTATGTCTGCCTGTTCCTTTTGTCAAAGATCTAAATGATGGTTAGTTCAGTAACAACAAGATAATATGAATCTGGATGCAAGCCTAATGGTGAATATGAGCATGCCAAACAGGACGACATAGCTTTAATGTCTTAAGTCTTGGGCAAGTTTAACAACTAAAAATAGTCTATGAACATGGTTTATTCTTTTCCTGTCTGATGTGCAACTTGTCTAAGATTTGTTTCTTTACCTCTCAAGTATTCATATGAGTTTATAAATAGTAGCTATTAGCTAAAGTAAAGAAAAAAGGCTAATATGAACATGATTTGCTGACTTGTCCTCTCTGAAATGGCCTCCATTCCTTTCTTTTATTATGCCTTTTGAACGTTTGTGTTATAAGAAGACTTTGGCTAAAATGTTTAAGGGATATGTGTTAATTCTCTTCCCTTTAGGTATCCTCTCTATTTTAGTCTTTGTTGCAAGCTTCGGGGTTTCAATAAGTACACCTTCAAATTAATTTATTTTCTAGTTGCAAACCCTTCCCTCCCTTTAAACAAAGGTGACTTATTTAAAGTCTTGAAAATGTTGTTTTGTTTGTTTAGGGCTTGAGGCTTTAAACTTGTCTTATAGTGTGCCTGTTATTTTGACTAATTTTTGGAGAAATAGAAATAACTACAAAGATTTTATTTTCATAAGAATAACTAAAATCCTCTTTAATTTTTGAATGTTATTGTTATTAAAAAAAATTTCTTCAACTCCGCTATATAAACTAGCTAGTTTGAAAACTATTGTTAAGTTAGCCTCTCTTTATGTATTGTTCTTGATAGTTAAATGATCTCTAATCCTTTTATTTTTTTCTTTTTCATGTCACAAACCGGAGCCGAGAGTTGTCACTTTGAAACTCAATCTTGTCCAATATACACGGGCTCACAAAGCCTAATAGGATCCTACATCTCTTCGAGTCAAATCTTAGGGATGGGTCTCTTGAAAAGTGCTCAACAATTATTATGCTTGCTCCTTAATTACCATTTATTTGCCAAACTATTTGCTAACTCTTATTACTTTTGTGTGAGGTTGTGCAAACTCACAATCTATTTATTATTGACCTCCTTTCGTAGGAATTATTTTTCATAAGCTACAGAAAGAATATAATTATTTTTTCGCTTAATTGTCATTCAAAGATTTTTCAGAAAAAGGGCCTAAATGTGACATTATCTATTTTAAAAAATAAATCAATGACGTGGTACAGCTTTTTCCTCATAAATAATATTTTTTTAAAAATTCAGGAAAATTAATAATAAAAGAGGCAGAAATTTATATATTTATTTTTCAAAAGTCCAAATGAGATCTCAAAATTTTAAAAATCTGTCAAATCCCAAAAAATGGGCTGCAGGCCCATTCCCTTTTTATAATCTGTTGTTTTTTTAAAGAAGAGCTGCAGGCCCAAATTTTTGCTCTTCAACTCTTTTTGCAGAAAATTTAGCCCAAAAAACTGGTCTATTTCTATATGTTATTTTGCATAATTATTTTTTTATAATATATATGTATGTATGTATGTGTTGTGTGTGTATATATATTGTATGTATGTATGTATGTGTGTGTGTTATTCTACAAAATTATTTTATTATATTATAATTTCTTCTTCCATATACTAATATTTATACATGCATATTTATTTTTACATATTTAATCCATTCATACGCAAACTTTCAATTTATTTCCATTTATGTATTAACATCTATACTTATTTTATATCATATACACATATATATATATATATATGCATTTTATTTTTAATTAAACACATCCTTTTAACTATTTTTTCCTTTATATAGCCGTATGCAATGCATATTCGGTCTATTTTGCATACTTTTTACGCATATATATGTATATACTACATACATTATTTTATGCACATGCATGTAAATATTTATAAGATATCTATTACTAACATGGAGTTACATTACATATATATTTCATCATATGCTCTATGCATACATGTATATTATTTTATACCATTTATATATATATATATATATATATATATATATATATATATATATATATATATATATATATATATATATATATATAACTACATAAATCTTGTATATTTCCAAGTATACCATTTTCTATACCTATGTACACTATTTATACCTTCTACATACCTCATACCTTACTTAGCTACAAAAATTAGTGTCAAATTATTTTCAACATTGTCAAACTACAATTTAGCAATATACATATACATCTTATATATCACGTGTGTATATTATTTATATATCATATGTATATTTTGTATACCTTATACGCTTTTCGCATTTTTAAATTGTTTTCAAAACATTTTAACTTGTTTTTATCACTTAATTTAACTCATTTTAGCATGGCCAATGGAATAATATTATCCTCTAGCATATCTTAGACTAAATTTAAGGACTATCTTCGCATAGGCTCTAAGCGATGCCTAACACCTTCTCCTTAGAGTAAATAAAACACTTACTCAGATTTTGAAATTTGGTTTAGCATCAAAATAGTGTTCATTATTTGTTTATTTTATTTTTTTCTTTCAAATAGTGACGGGCCAGCACCCTAGCCAGTTCTTGTAAGGTATTCAGTTACGCAGTGCCAGAGAGGGTCACTATATAGAATTGTCTATAAGATTGGGAATTACCTAAGAGTAATACAGATTCGAGTGGATCCGCATAAGGCTTAAGGAGTCAGTAGTACTATGCTGGGCATGTTGTTATCCTCAAGTTAAGAGATCGGTAAGCTCCCTATGAAGGACCAGGGTGCCGCATCAAGCGTAGAAGAAAGTTCGACCAAGCCCAACCCTATAGTTGTTTAATTAGAAGAATAAAGTAGTTAGCTATCTCGCAACCCCACAGCTTATTCACATGAAGCAGGTAGATGTCCGAGTAGGACATTCGCAGTATTGTTGGGCCACTTCAGACCTCGCTCTATTCAGCCTAGACTATTAGAGATCATGATCACTATCAGATCCTCCCCGATCAACATGGCGCATGGCGTGCCCGTAGACAAACTCATATAGATTATCCTTAAGCGAGTAGCATTAGCATGAGGCCCATAAGGCCAGATACACTCTTTTTATACAGATAGATTGATGTGTCAGTATAGCACCTGGGCTGGGGTTACCCCCAGTTAGAAGCTCTATGACCACCTCAGGTTAATAGTTGTGTCGACTCGCCCGCCAGGAGAGAATACGTTGCTCTACGTAGTGACATGCCGTCCGTTAGGTGGACGAAGATGGGGATCCAGATCCTCATATTGTCGTGGTTGGTCTTATACACACCCCGCCGAGCATTTACGCCTAGGTGTAGAGATCAAGAGTCCTCCGGACTCGAAACAACTACGCTCAGGGGCCAAGAGGGCCCAATTATAGACCCAGGGACCTGTGAGGTTGGCCATGCATCACGTAGTAGTTGTAGACACTCGAGTAGGGGTATATAGATTGAGATGTGCTCGCCGTGACTTATGGGGCCCGAACGAGCTATTCTCAGGCTGGACAACCATCGCTTATGAGGGCCAGGTGGGGTTCTTGTATGAATTCTTGGCTCGCTAGCGTAGTGTATAAATGTGTAAGTATGCAGCTTTAGCTTTTGTACATGTAATGTCGGTTAGATTTAGACATGAATCAACAGCGATAATCTTTCGTCTCTTTTTACTTACTTCTAGTCCTATTCAACTTATCTATTGATTTACATATTCGCATATTGTAATCGACGCCTTCCCGGGGCACTACATTACTTGCCCGTAGGTATAGATAGATGAGGAGCAAAATCCCGTAGTTCAGCCGCCGTACGTAACCGCGCCCTTTCTTCCTAGGGCTTGGTGTGATACAAAGGTTTGTTCCTTTTGTTTGCATACAAGATGGGTAGGCCTGTGGCCCCGTCCCACCATCTTATTACTCCTAGATGCTTGCAGACAGTTACTTCCCCGTGGCTAGATGTGATATCTACGTGTAGTCCATATGTGCTTTAGATGATGTGTGTTGGCCGTGTGGGGCCCATATGTGCTTTAAATGATGTGTGTTGGCCGTGTGGGGCCCCAATAGTTTGTTGGATTGCGCCTTGTCGCCCGCACAGAACTCCCTATGATTTTTGTCTTTGGTTAGTGTTTATTTTCATAGGTGGTTATAGGCCTTGTCAGCCCGTGGCTGTATTTACAAACGCTATATAGTCCGTTGTAGTCTTGATTCTAGAGATAGAGTCGCCCTCACTCCGAGGTGCCTAGGCTCGCCTATCTCAAGAGTTCATCCTAGTAGGGCACTGTGTGTCAACATGGCTCTTCCCAAGGTTGACGTGAAAACTTGGTATCGTGAGCAGTTGTGTCCCGTGGACTTCGTGCCGTCATAAATATAGAGTCTTGTCTACGGATGTGCTGTGTACCACCTACTATAGGCGCGTGGAGGTCATGCAAGGCATGATAGGATAGTTACCTTTTTCTTCTTTTTCGTATCGTGCTATAGAGCAAAGTTGTATAGCATTAAGTCCCTAAGTTTTCCTTGTTATGTCTGTCTAGGGTAATGTTTAATATAAGACAAACACTAGCCGCCTGCAAGATAACTACGCCGGGCAGAGTGAGGTATCGTTAAGACGCTACGCTTGGGAGATAGTCACCTTAAGGGTGGAGCGGACGTCCTGATCTCCATTTCTCTCGAGGTACTCAGGAACCTCACACCGTGACACATCTACAAAGACTGCCCCCTCGGTTCATTTTTATAACTTCAGGGTAGAAGTTAGGAGTATAGCGTATATAATGATTCGACTTATCTATTATATATACAAGATCCGGTCAAGAAGATGCTTAATATTAGATTACATGATGGATGTGAGAAAGAGAGGGAAATGCGTGATTCCCACTCCATCCTTTCGAATGTTGCATGCTTCCATATTCCTGTTTCATTACAGTAAGAAAAGGCTATTCCTTACCTCATAGTTTTATTTCTAGTATAGCAAAGGGCGTAAGAATTGAGGCGATGTTTCCTGGGAGTAAATAGTAAGCGAAGGTTGGATTTGTTGACTCCGTAAAGTGTTCGGAAAGAGTAGGGAGCCCCAATGTTTATGTAAGTTATCCAAGTACCCTTCACGGTAATAAGTCTTAAGAGCGGGTAAGACTACCACCTTACCTAAATGTAAGAAATCCACTGATAAACTCCCAAGAATAGCCGAAGTTTAAGTCAAAAAAAGGCCGAATCGGGTCGTGCAGCATGTTAATGATGGCGGATATGCCTGCAAGATATTGGTTATTATCTTAGTTTGTGATATTGAAATGTGGGGGTCATATGAAGGAAATGGGTCGGATCGCAAGCCAGAAGAAGTATAGGCCGAAACTTGGTCGGTAACCTTATTGACAAAGTAAGGCAGTACCATGAACCCTGCAGCTCCTTAAGGAAGGTAAGGGAAAAGCACGAAATCGAATCACCTCCGTGCTGGATAGAATCATCTCATATTGAGGACTAAGCCTCGGCTAATAGTTAAGAGACAAAAGGTTGTAGCCTAGAATGTTGCAAGACGACCGCCTAAGGGAAAGGTAAGAGAGTGCCGACACCTGAGACTCTAATCTAGTGCAAATTGGAAACAAGGCCCAAACAAGTTAGTTACGGGACTTCAATATAACAACAAGGTCAAGGTCCAGATGTTGACCTAGCATTCCAAGGGTGGCGTAATCTCAACAGCGTACTCATAGCTAAGGTGCATGTGTTCGTTGTTCCCATAATTTAATGAAAATGCAATGAGATGGTACGAGAGGACTGTGAGATAACAATAAATCATAGAAGAAGAGCCCCAATGATAGGTGGCTAGAAAGGTGAAATAGTAGGAACCGAAGTTACTCCAATATAAGAGATGGTCGTCTACAAGGGAGTGGGAGAGTACCACGTGAATACAACAATGTGGTTATCTCACACCAGGTGTAGTTTGACCTTATTTGAGTCGTAAGATAATAAGACCAATGAGGTCAATTCGTGTCTCGTCGCATGAAATTATGTCACTACTAAGACTCATGCCAAAAGTTAAATACCATAAGTAGATGGAGTGCATGTAGCCTCGTTGTTTGATAAACTCCGACAGAGGGGCGCACCACGATTAAATTTTAGGAAAGTATGTTAGAACAGACGGTGACATATGTTAACTTACACACCGTACCCCAACCGGTGGCTAAGTAGAATATACAACTCAGACTCTCGAGGCCCACTACAAATGGAAGTGGGAGCCTTCTGGATGATTACTTCGCGTATAGAGCAAACCCGGACATGTTAAAATGGGAGTAGGAAAAAGTAAAGCTTATCGTGAACGCCCGCCGACCGCTCGAGCCGCTTTAAATTCCTATGTTGATGTGTGGCGGAGAAACCTAGAATTTACTATGGGTGACTCGGGGTATTCCCCGGGCTAGTTTCCACCGATGAAGGGTGTGACGAGATTTGGTAATAAAGGCAAGTCACCAAGGTTTATTGACCTTATCGATTCACCGAGACAGGCCGATGGCTTATGGATTGATTTATCTCCCGGTAATTAGAACTGCTCACCTAGTTTTTCACGTACCAATGTTGAGGAAGTTCATAGGAGATGATCTTGTGCATATTTATATGCCCAAGTGATACTCAATTGCATCATTTTTGCCTTGTTTATCCAACAATGTTTGTACATTCTCATGTAAATTGCAGGAAAGTGTGAATTTATACTAACCAACATGATTAGCATTGTTTTGCAGAAAACATACTTTATGGAGCTAAGATGCATGTTGGGAGGAATCGGAGATGGACTCCGGGAGCGAGCAAGGAATTCGCCAAGAGAAGCAAGAAATAAAGAGGCTCCGCGATGGAGCCGTGACACGCCATCGCATGCATTCCGTCCAGGAGATTTAATTTCAAGGATTCCTGTGAGAGGGTCCGCGATCGTGTCGTGGCATGTTGGATTTAATTACATGGATCTTGGACATTCCAAAGGAAGGTGTTACGCTTGCACTGCAGCACGCTGGCATGCTCCGCGTTGCATGTAGTGCCACGTTGGGGACAACTACCCTGGATCTACAAATTCCAGAGATTGCTTGCACCGTGTCACGAGGCAAAGGTTCGCGATGCACGCCGTGACACGTTGCTTGTTATTCGGAAAATTCTCACTAGTATAAATAGAACACTTGGGTTCATTTTTTTAATAATTCTCGGTTGTGTGGTGGAGCAAGAACGGGTTACAGCAGTTTGAGATGAAGAAAATTTAGGTTTTCTATCCCTTTCTTTCTTTCTTTTTTCAATTGTTTGTATGATTTACACTATTTAACGATGTTTAATCCACAGATGAGTGGCTAATTTCACTTTGTGCCGAGGGTTAAGAACATTTGTATTGAAAGGTAATTGTTGATCATCTGGTTTTTCCATCTTTTCTTTCATGGTTGTTCTATTAATTCTGTTCTTACCGTGACACATTCGCCACTTAAGATGTATATCTAAAAAGTCCGGTTTCACTGAGAGATACCTAAACTTGAAAGTTGTGAATTAATAGGATATGATCTCTCCTTAGTTTGGAAAAATTGAGAATTGGTATTTACCTTCGTGATAGAAATATACCCGAAAGTCGTATTAGTCAAGTGTGGAATCGATTTTGTATGGCTAGAACATGAATTTCTTCTTATCACAGAAAATGTAGGTGGAAGGTTCATGATTCTTAAGTTGGGTTAAATACGAGAGTTTTAATCCATAGGCATGAGCCCGACTAGTAACCTAGAGAAAAGATAAAACCGCTTATATCGATAATTAACTCATGTTCGTTTTAGCCTCAAAGATGCTCACATTCATAGTTCTGACTCACTTGTATATTTATTTTAGCCGTAGTATAAAATTAGATAACAAAATATAAAAACTTTTCTTCACACCGTTGTCTGCATTTTTAGAGTAACAGAATTGACACTTCGGGTGTGATTTTGCCCTCGTAGTCCAGCCTCCCGTGGGATCGATACTTGGCTTACTTGAGCCACTTACTACTTGTTCGACCATGTGCACTAGCGTGTAGTCACCAGACACCTCGAACAAATTTGGCGCCGTTGCCGACTGGCAATTGGCGAAATGACACTTTTCTAAAGTGTTAGTTTGCTATTTTTATTTAAGTATTGACAACTTGGTTCATTCGTATTTGGCAAGATAACAGAATCGTTGAACACTCGGCAAGAGACAAAGAGTCAGGATCCATCCTTAGAGCCTGAAGACAATTCCATCCCCAACGGAGAGAAGCTCTAGGGAAAACCGTGAGTTGCTCGTACAAACAACCCTGGAGCAACCACAGTATCCACCACTTGTGCGGGTTGTTAGTGCCCGAGGAAATGGCAACAGGTTTGTCGCCGATGTGGCAATCCCACATGCTAGTAATGTTACTGCCTAGCATTCGCAAACCCGAGCCAGAGGAGGTCTGAGCTTAAACAAAACATGGTGCAATTGCCGCACACAAGCTGCTAGCCTCACAGTCCCCCTCACGAGGATCCACAACAACATCTTCGTAATTTTGAGATAAGTGACACTTACATCCTCGCTCGAGTATCAACAGACATGCCAGCTTACATTGTTCCCTGATTTTCACTTTGGGAGAAGCCAAAAGGTGGTTGAAAGCTGAGCCACCGAATTCTATAACCACATGGGATGATCTTGCAAATAAATTCTTGATCCGGTTCTTCCTTCCGTAAAACACGCCAAGACTTAGAAGTCAAATTCTAAGTTTTAAACAAAGAGAAGGAGAATTGTATCAAGCTTCTGGGAGAGTCCAAGTCGTTGTTGCGGATTGTCCTCTCATCACCACCAATCCAAATGATGTTGGTGCACACTTTTATAGAATGTTTGGAACCCCACACAAAAATCTTGGCTGGACTCGCACTGGGACAAGCTTTAGAAAAGACTCTATGATGAGCCGTATACTTTGTTAAATCGTATTTCGTAAGGAAATCCGGAGTGGAATGCGGACTCTTCAAGTGGAGGAGCAAGGAAAGCAATGGTGTCTTAGAAGTTGATGGTTTTACAAACATCACGTACGTATAGCCGCCTTGCAAGATCAACTCAACACCCACTTCGGCAACATAGAGCTTGAATCAGTCTCAAGCCCCAAGTGAATGCAAGCAGCAGCATTTGGTGTGAAGTGTGCGTGAGTAATGAACACTACCGAGTGTCAGGAGCAAATCCCGACTCTAAGTGAACTTTGTTGGCAATGCACAAAGGAATAATCACCACAGCATGGCAATGTACCTACAATTCCAAACCGGGAGGAATCATCCGACTCTCTTGGGGTAGCAACAACCATCGTGGGCGTAGTTCAAGTCAGGCAAAGGAATCAAGGAGGGCAAAGCAGAACTATCAAGCACAATACGTAAACAACAATGCCCCTCCTCCCCACCATCACCCACCGTTGAGGAGATGTTCAAGACGATGATAGCTAACTGCTTCAATTGCACGACTATGTTAAATCGGGCAACAGGTCAAGAATAATCGCTTAGCTACCAAGGCTACTGGAGTATCGCTGGGCAGCTTTGTCGGAGCCCAAAACACCAGCCTAGGAGGAGGACTTCCCAAATGGCCACGCCGTACCCCAACCTAAGCAGAATGCAAAGGACTACAAGGAGGGTTTGCATCTTAAGAAGGTGGAACCGTAAAGACCACCTCAACAAATGGGAGCAAAGCAGAATCCAGAGGAGCAAATTGATGAGAGGGGGAAGAACAGACGCTGAACCAGAAAGACCTCCACCCCCTGCTCCTTTAACGACAAGAACACAAGGAGGAGGCTTTGCTTCAAAAGTCTCATGGAGGTGCTTAAACAGGTACACATTAACTTACCTCTTGTTGATGTTTTGCAGGAGTGCCGAAGTATTCAAAGTACATAAAGGACATCGTGGCGAACAAAAGCAGGCTTACCGAGTATGCCACGGTGGCTCTTACGGAGGAGTGCACTTCCCGGATACGTAACCGATTGCCCACAAAGATCAAAGACTGGAGCTTTGCTAATTCAACTAACAATCGGCAGTATCCGAGCTCGCATTATGTGATTTGGGAGCGAGTAATAACTTGATGCCCACCTCGCATTCAAGAAGTTAGCTAGGAGTCCTAGACTAACAAATAGTGATCTTGCATCTCGTTGATCGTTCCTCTTGGCAAGACCAGACGGTATTGTGGGAGGACGTGCCGTGCAAGTCGGCTCCTCGATCTTCCCGGTAGATTTCATTGTGCCGGACTTGAGCGTACGCCGAAGTCCCATTCATTTTGGGATAGCCCTTTCTTGGCTATCGGGAAAGCGGTGATAGACGTAGCTGCAGGGCAAACACGATGCGATCACATGACAAGGTGGAGGTGTTCGAGGTAGAAGGCCACCAAGCTCCCAACAGTACGAGGAACTCTCTATGGATCGCTGTGCTTGAGCAAGCTAATGGTGCTCGTATTGAGTCTCGAAAGAGTTGGTGGGACGACCCTGACAGGGTAAGCTTGACAGGGTGAGGACGGGTTCGAGAGAAAATGTCTATCACCCTAGGGGCGGAATGAGCTTAAATGACGTCGAGCCGCGACGGTAAACCAGCGCCTCAGACGGGAGGCACCTCGTGAATTTTTGTTTTATGAATTATTGATTTATTAAAAATTATTTGAAAAAAAAGAAAAAACATAAAAAAAATAAAAAAAATAAAAAAAATAAAATATTGTGTTGTATTTTTCAAACCTTGTGATTCTAAACAATTTCTTGTTGTAAGATAAATTTCGTGTCACCGGAGGGCAAATGCAAAGGATCGCAAAGGAGAAAATGAGGTAAGAAAAATTGAAAAGTGACAAAAATGTTGAGCCCACGCCAGCTGGCCTCGTGTCACGGAGGTGATGCTCCAAGGTTACCCTCCGTGACACACGTTGAAGGCAACCGAATCTTTACAGCCTGCACGTCATGATGGCTCCGTGTCACGGGAGGTGATGCTCCGCGTTACCCTCTCGTGACACGCTGAAGTGCTATTCAGGTCACGCCGGGTCACCGGGTAACCCGCGTGAAATTCTCACTTTTTAACCCCAATTTCACCTCATTTTCCTCATTTTTCATCCTCCGCGACAACCTCCCAAAATTCCTCTCCCTCAACGTACCTGACCTAGAGGCATAATTTCATCAAGTTTTCTTCCATTTTCTCGAATTAAAGGTATGTTCATCAACTTAACTCAATTTAGTTGAATTTTTTCAATTTGGAGCATGATGTATGAGTGCAACCTACTCCTAGGTAGAAATTCGAACTTAAATTCATTCAAGTTATTGTTGACGAATGTTTGTAACGCCATTGAGATTGCATGAACCGACGAGACATGTTTGATCGAATTTTTGTAAAATTGTAGCTAGGGCTTGAAATTGAACATGAAAATGGGAAAGCTTGTTGAATTGCGAATGCTTGTGGGTTTGTATATGTTGGGTGAGATGAGTTGGTCGATTATATGTTAATATGTTAAAAGATCGACCTGATTTTTGGGGAGCGAAATTGTAGCATACAAGAAATTGGTAGATTGCATAGGGTTGTGTAGGTGAATAGTTTTTCGTTTTTTCTTTTTCATTGCTAAGTGCTGCGTATAAAATTGTGATCGACAAGATATTGTGTTAGTTGTACGAAGTCCGAGTAGTACAAAATGAATTTACACCGCCGAATTTTCTGAATGCACAAGGCATGCCGTTTCGTGTTTTCATTTGTTGTCTTTTTCTTGTTTTTGGTAACTTAGAAATAAATTTGTTCTTGAGCAGATGCTGAAATTGTGGCTAAAGACTAAGTATGGTGGCTCTAGCCTAACCTAACCTTCTCGTCAAGCTTTAATTTTTAATTTGACTCGATATTGGGATCACTCGCTTTGCCTACAGAAAACAATATGTGCTGCATGTTGAGTACATCTGAAGCCGCGTGTATAAAGCAAAAATGGATCAACAAGGAACAAAGAGCGAACAGCAGTTCATTATGCCAATCACGCCAATATGGAACCCGGTGGGTGACAGAGAAGGAAGAAATGGTACACAAAGCACAAAGAGAACAAATACTTCCCCGAGGAGCATATTGCAAGGGAGCCATTGGCACAGATTCCCCGCATTGTACAATCGGATTGACACTGCCGGGCTGGGCTTCATCTTTGAAGAGCCCAAGGAGTGCAATCTGCACTTGATTCGGGAGTTCTATGCAAATTGGAACCCGACGCCCGCAGTCACACCATCAAAATAAGGGGCCGATTTCACCCTTGAGCCTCACCACCGAATGCCATTGGGGGCGCAGTAACACGATGCCCATGTACTCCAAGAGCTGAATATCACTCCACCATATACTCTGATATCGACGCACATTGTGTGGAGCCCATTCGACAGCACTGGAGCAGCATAAGGAGAGGGGCTACCATCGACATTGCCCTACTCACATATGAACAAAAAGGGAAGCCAGATCCGTCGAAGATAGTTTGCTCCCCGCTTGATTCGAGGGTGCACAGCGACGTATGTCACCCGGGATCGCGTATGCCCGGTGTATGCCCCCCATGAAAGGAATGAGGATAAATGCTGGGGGCGTGATCATATCCGCCATGAACAGAGCATTGCATTCGGGTAGCACAGGTGTCGGTTTTGATGGTCCTCCACCATGCCCCCGAGGGCCCGGAGGTGGGAAGAAGAGGCCCCGTGATTTATATCCCGCGTATGGAGAGGCGGCCTCGGACGTCACAAAGAATTAAGGCACCGACACCACTCACGGCCGCCCTTACACTAGCCGAGCGACATGCTTGGGATGATCAAGACATGGCCCATGTTTGGGATGCAGATGTCTTACCGCGCATTTGTATGGGAGGCCGGCAATGTATGACGAGCTTTGCGCCGACTTAGACTACCCTTGGCGAAAACGCCAGGTTTATGTCGTGTGGGCCCAGCTTTTTGGTGGAGCCTGTAGATGATAATGTCCCCAACGATGAGGAGACACGTTGTATGGATTCCGACGTTGAGCCTGAGGAGGACGACGGGGAGATCTGCATGGAGACGAGGAAGGAAGACTCGATGAAGAAGTGGAATACTTTGATTGATCAGGGAGTTTCACCACCCACTGATCGTATGAACACCGGGACAGTGGTTCGATTTTAAGTGTGGGGTGGGAGTAGTTAGGTGGTGCTGGTTTTTGTCTTGATTTGTATGTATATGCATGTTCTGGTCAAGTTCGAAAAGATTGTGACCCTTTTCGTGTGTATGTTTCGTATTGTAGATATCTTTTGAAGTTGTTGTGCTGTTGAATATTGTTAGCCGTTGTGTAATAGTTTTTGTCGAAATTATCGATATTTTAAAAAAATTCGCGCACTATTTTTATCATTGGGTTTCTCGAGTTTGTTTGCTCCTTTTACCGAGAAGAGTCCCATTGAACCGAAGTCGAAATAGTGACCGTTCTCGTATGATGGATGATGACGACCGTCTTAAGGAAAATGCAATGGTAGGAGTAGCTTCTTATTTTTCACTTTTGGTTTGTTTATTGTATCCCATGCATGTTGCTACTCCATGGCTACGAAATTCTTGTTGTGTGTTTTACATGATGTTTAGAATGCAAAGGTGACTGTATGAGCATGCAACCTGTACATATGTGAGATACTTAGGCCACAGAATTCGATTCGGTGTGATGGAGGCTTAATTTTGAATTCTTGTAATTAGTTGATTAAAGAGTCTGTGAATATGTCTTGAGTTGAGTAATATGTGTAATGAGTGTCTAGCGAGGTCTCATTTATTTCATGCTATTGTGAAGTGTCTAGAACGTGCCTGGTGTGTATACGAAACGAAATGAAGAAAGTGTAGTGTAGGAAAGGATGGTGCGTTTCTTTGTTTAGCCTAAAGTTTTTTTTCTTTTCATACTCACCTTGAATGTTAAATCCTAGTTGAAGCTCCATTGAGCCTTTAGCCTATTTTTTGTCCTTTTGTCAAAAAGGTGTAAACCAGTTTCAACCCTATCTTTCCATTTTCCGTAAATCTAATCCAAGCTCTTAAGCGCTCAAGAGAAAAATAATTTTCCCACAAAGGTATAGGAGTGAAATGGTGAAAAGAAAAATAAAGAGAGGAAAAATCAAAGCGATGAATGTAAAGAAAAAAAGAGCCGTGTGCACTCTGCCAGATTTAAAGAAAATGAAGTGCATAACTAATCTTTGTTGTTTAGTCTGGCGTGTGGTGTGCTTAAAGAAGTGGGGGACAAAAATTAAGAAAGACTTCAAGGTGTAGAGGAGGAAGGAAGAAATTATGCTTAGATTGTGAGGGGATGTATGGAAAAAGCGCTTAAGGAGGCTAGTGACTATTATTAGTTAGCCCAGTATATACTAGTTCCGTAGCTTACATTACAACCCGTTAAGTCCTACTTGATCCTACATCACGCGTCCTTATATTAGTGGATTAATACACTAGAGGCAAGCTTATGGTTCATGACACAATGCATGTGAATTCTTTTGGGAGAGAGAGTGAAATTGTGTGTATATACCTCAGGCATGAAATGTTTTAGAGTTCATGTGATTAAAAAAGGGGAAACTCTCTTGTGTTGTGAGGGCACATGTTTGACGAAAGAATAAATTCGTGTCGGATAACTTGGTCAGCTAATTTGCATGAGTTTGCCGATATCGAGAGTCGATTCTTGATGTCTAGGAGGTCTTGATATGTTTAATGTCATTGTAATGATGATACCAT
>JACEIK010000190.1:214897-225016 GCA_018107945.1 Datura stramonium | reverse complement strand
GTCCAGTCCCTGTGGGATCGATACTTGGCTTACTTGAGCCACTTACTACTTGTTCGACCACGTGCACTTGCGTGTAGTCATCCAGACAGCCGAACAACCGACAAGGCCACCAATGCCCCACACGGCCAACACACATAGTCTAAAACACATATGGGCCCCACACGGCTGATATCATCTAACCATAGGGAAGTGATGCAATATGTAAGCCTCTAGGAGTAATAAGATTGTCTGGACAGGGCCCCGACCTACCCATACTATACAAACAAAGAAGTAAACCTCTATCACACAAGCTCCGGCAGAAAGGAGCTGACGGCTTTGTACGGCTGACTGAAACTACGAGGGACCTGCTCCTCGTCTATCTACACCTGCAGGAAAGTAATGCAGCGCCCCAGAAGAGGGAGTCAGTACCACAGGTACTGAGTATGTAAAGCAATAACTTTAAATGAATGAAAGTAGGAAATAGAACTGACAATAACTGAAGTAAAGGAAACGGACTGAAAATGACCGAAGTAGTGAAATCTGGACTAAACATAACTACGATAAGGAGGGTAGGGGTCGTACCTAACAAACGAAGAATCCTACTATCTAACTATTAGTAACTAAAGCAAACATAAACCTTACCTGGCCCCCATAAGCCGGAAGGTACAATCAGCACAGAACAACCCACTTGGGCCCTCATTAGCCCCAGTGAGTACACCTCAATCTATATACCCCTATCCAGGTCATACTAAGTCAACTACCAGTTATAAGCATCCTGCTGGTCTCCTGGCTCTGCAACTGGGCCCGCTCGACCCGTGACTGTAGTTATGTCTGAGTATGAGTCCGGAGGACTCCTGATATCTACACCCCGGGCGTAAATGTTCGGCGGGGGTGTGTATAAGGCCAACCACGGAAAATATGAGGATCTTTATCCCCATCTTCGTCCCTTACGGACGGCATGCCGCTCCGTAGAGCAACGTATCCTCTCCCCTGGCGGGCGGAGACACAACTATTAACCCTGGGGCGGTCACGGAAGCTGTACAGGTATAATCCAGCCCAAAACAATACAATTTACAAGTCTCAACTGACAACGACAACTAAACATGATAACATATTCCTGACATATTTTATTGGAGCTCATACTGGATTACTATGCTGAAGAAACTAACTTGCCGAAGAAAAATGCCTTAACATACCTCGTTCGTTGTTTACCGATTAACTGGTGAGTTCCAATTAGAATTCAATAGCTCTTCCCAACTGAAATCTTGTTACTGGAAATATAGGGCTAGTTTTAGCACTTAATTCGGAAAAAAGGAAAATTGTATATATAAATATTAACTATATTTCAACTTTTACGGAACACGGTCAAAACCTCGTTATTTCTCGAAATTCTAGAAGGGAGAAATGCTTACTTTAAGCGTGGAATCGTATTGACACTAGTTTGGAGCAATTCCAACAACTTTGGCTCGGCGGGACGACGATTCTCCGGGAGAATTTCACGAAACTAACTCCGTAGAAATGCTCCCTACACCCTTATACTTTGATACCCGAGGTTAATTTTGATTTGGACGGCATTTAGCGGCGTAATCGGATGAAAATTATACGTCTCCTTCGTCTCTATTCTCTTTTGGTCGTGTTATATATGAAAAATAACATGAAATCTAAGGGTGAGGCCTATATATACTTGAAGCAGCATACAAGTCAACGTGGCACGCTGGCCAACATGCCAATTCTGCTCCATGCCACGTTGGCTAACACGGAGGAGCAGCTCCGTGCCACTTTGCCCCTCTAGGCAGCTTGGTTCGGCCTCCTCTCGCGAAATCCCGACTTGGCACTCATTCGGCCTTTCCCCGGGCCATTTCCTCATGCGTATGGCACTCTAAAACTTTCAACCAACATGCGAATAGGCCGACTAAACGCTAGAAACTTACGGGGTGTAATATGAACCCAAAATATCCTATTTTAGAGTGGACGAACCCAAAATGTCCCTTTTTTAGGATGGACAAACCCAAAATATCTTATTTTAGGGTGGATGAACCCAAAATGTCCTATTTTAGGGTGGATAAACCCGAAATATCCTTTTTTAGGATGGAAGAACCCAAAGCATCCTATTTTAGGATGGGGAACTCGAAATATCCTATTTTAGGGTGGACGAACCCGAAATGTCCTATTTTAGGGTGGACGAACCCAATATGTATGATGCAAACTTACAAGCTCGAATATTCATGCGGTGCAGAGAACTTGATGTGATGCCTGATTTGTAGTAGCTGATATTAATGATGTGAGACAGAGAGCTTGATGCAGTGCATTGATAGTAATGAATATTCATAATGCAGTGGAGAGCCCGGCGTGGTGTCTTTTCAATAGTGAACATTCATGGTGCGACACCAATAACTCGAGGATCTTTCACTTTGCCAAAATGTTGTTATGAATAAAATTCTTACATTCAAATAAAATTGTGAGTCTTGAAATCTAAATTCTATGGATTTTTCATCATATGTTGCTTCATTTGGATAGCATGTTGTCTTTCTTGGTGCTGAGCTTTGATCTAGCATGCACTATCGTTCAAGAATGACACAAATTGGCCTCTGTATTACTCAAAGAAAACTCATTAGTATAAAAGAAAATGATTGCCTTGCATTGAACTTTGAAGTTTCGGCTTTGAATCTGCATTTCTCATTGCTTATGGCATTGCAACAATTTTGATGATGTGAATATAGCTTGCGATTTCAACATCTGTCTTTGTCGAATAAATGATA
The DNA here is from genome assembly GCA_018107945.1 of Datura stramonium. Lineage (NCBI taxonomy): Eukaryota > Viridiplantae > Streptophyta > Magnoliopsida > Solanales > Solanaceae > Datura > Datura stramonium. The sequence continues at coordinate 222,278 of JACEIK010000190.1, read as the reverse complement.
GGCCACTGGCGAAACTACCCCAGTTTTGGCTGTGGAGGGAATAATAATTTTTATTATATTAAAATCGAACCCAGAATGGGCGCCTACGTATGCCCCTACCAACAGGAATTAGGTCGGACGTAGTTCATTACAAAATCCTAAAAAAGGATTGCAAAATAGTAGCTACTCCCAAAGGAGAGAAGATGGAAAATGATATACTCTAGTTGCAATATAATGTTCTTGTCAATCCTCTTGACTTGTTGCACGCTTTCTCTTCAAACGTCTTGGTACCAACTTAGATGGGTCGCCCATAACAAAGATTGTGCTTGTGTTTGCAATATCAGCATTGTTGTTTGGAGGCTCTTGTTATAGATTTATCTTGCCACTGTCAATCATGTTTTGAATCTTGAATCTCAGCGCAGGACAATCTTCAGTGTCATGTACTTGAATGTTTGAGTGATAAGCGCAACTCTTTGATAGGTCAAAGTTTGAAGATGGATGCTTAGGTATGAATCCCTTTTTTGGTTGAAGAAGTCCCTTAGTTCTTAAACTCTCAAGTACATTTGTCAATGGCTCATGTAGAGTAGTGAAGGAGAAAGATTTCATCTTCTTCTGTTGTCGAGAGCGAGATTGTTCTTGGTAAAACTGTTGCTGGCATCCATGCTGAAAATTTTGCTTGTGACGAGGCTGGAGAGGCACAACGTAAGGGTCGGAAGTGGCATGAGATTGCAAAAGTTGATGACTTTGATGGTGTTGTGGTGGGTGCATAATCATACAAGCTGAATTGTTTTTGCCTTGCAGATTTCCCGATATCTTTGGTTGCAAGATCTGGTGATCAACTTGTGCTTTTGAATTATATACAATTCTTCCTCCTTGGATGCCACTTTCTATCTTTTTACCAATACGAATTAGACCAGAGAAGTTGCAGGCACAAGTTCCGAGCAACTTATCATAATATAAGCCTTCTTGAATTTGAATGAAGGCAGAGATCAATTCTTCCTCAGGCACTGGAGGATGTATTTTTTAAGCTTCTAACCTCCATCATGCCGCATATTCTTGAAAAGACTCATGTGGCATTTTTCTTATTTTGAGCAAATCCGTCATGTGCAGATCGCTTCCGCTATTGAACTTGTATTGCTTTACAAAGTAGCGAACCATATCTTCCCACATATGCCATTTGCTAAAGTATTGCTTAGTGTACCACTCGAGTGCCAATCCTAATAAACTTTGAATGAATAGTCTCATTCGTATAGCTTCATCATGTCCAATTCCAATTAGCCTTTTGCAATAGTCCTTTAGATGAGCGACGTGATCTCCTTCCCCGCTAAAGGCGTTAAACTTTGGTAGATTATACCCTGATGGAAGCTCAGCATTTGAGTGCACACATAAATCTTCATACTTCAGACTCTGATAACCTTTTAAATGCAATTCTTCATGAATGACTTTCTTCAGACTGTGGAGTTCTTTATCCAAATACTTATGGTTAGTTGACTGGATCTCCTTTCCAAGTCTAGTCAATTGATGAATCATTAGTTGGTTGTGCTTATTTTCCTCGACAGGAAACACAACTGTGGGAGGATCAATATTTGGCATCATGGTAACTTGAAAATTGCTGGAACTGGTAGTGTATACTGATGGAACTTGAAGAGAGATCATATAGGCAGGGGCTGTGCAAGGAGATATAGTTAAACAAATATTTTGGGTTGAGTTGGAAGTTGTGGTAGTAGTAGGAAGTAGGCCGAAGGTATTTCCTAGATTAATCAAAATATTTCTTCGAACCACATATTTCTCGCTATCATTATTTTGTGCTTGCACCAATACAATACCAGCGTTGAATGCTACAAATCTGTCTGCCATTATGACTTCGTCCTTAATGCATATTCACAGCCAAAAAGATGTTCAATGCTAGGCAACCTCTAAAGAGAAAATAAAACGGATGAACAGATAATAAAGTGTTAGTGCATGAGAATATACATATGAAGAAAATACACAAAATAATAAAATATTTGATAAAATAGATTAGTCAAAATTTTCTTAAGTAGGAGTTCTGAACTAGAAGAGATGACTTAAGCTGTAGAAAGAGGGAACAAGAATGACTTATAGGTAACGGGCTCTAACGCTCAAGACCTAACAAAAGAAAGGCAAATTGATTTGGAGTAGAATGTGCGATTTGGAGAAAAGCTGACTTATGTCGAACATCAAAACTTGGTTCTGACTTGATCCTTATCCTTTTCCAACTTTAGCATACTCCAAAAAAATTTCCCCAGTCTTGAGGACACTTTTAATGATAGTGTGCTTGTCTTGAGTGCCAAAATTTACCCTAATTTCATGCTCCTTCTTTGGTAAATATTAAAATTTTATAAAAATAAGACCGAGCCTTATATAGGCTGCCTACGTATCCTGTGTCCGACAGAAAATCAGGTCAAACGTAGTTTCAATTACATGTAAATGGGATATTAAAATTATTCTAATATGACCGAGTCCCTATGTGGACTGCCTACATATCCGCCAAGGAAATCAGGACAATCGTAGTTCGCTTACATAAAAAGAAATTTAAGAACATACAAAAGATTGATCATTAGCCAACATAAGTACATAACTATTTTCAAAAAAGATACAACTCAAAAACTTACTATCTCACTCCATACTTCCTAAACGTCAATTTTCTGATGAGGTCCCGCCATATGCCTAACGACCTTTCTTTACAAAATCATTCTTGGTGCTTTTTCAATCTATATCATAAGTGCTTGCAGAAGATTAAGGATAAATTCGGTGCAACAAATCTTGGTCCAGCATTCGCTTGGCCATGAGGAGGAACCTGATTAGGAAATTGTGGACAAACTGCTTGATTATGACTTGGCATTGGCATGTGGTTGTAGGCTGATACCAAATAAGCTGAGGGCGAGCCATTGGTCTTTGAATGATTCTACCATTATTCAATAACTTTTGGATCTCTTCTTTCAAACAAAGGCATTCGTCGGTAGTGTGACCTAACATGCCTGAATGAAAGGCATACTGCTTGGACGGGTTAAAAGAATGAGAAGGAATTTTGCTAGGTTTTGGTTGCAAGATTCCGGATGACCTCAACCATTCGAATATGATTGAAATTGGTTCACACAAAGGGGTCAAAGTTTGATATTTTCTTGTTTCGAGCATTGCTGGAGGAGCATTCGGTCTTTCAGTGATAATTTATTTCCTTTTGTCCTCGGAATGTGCCTCAGCCAAAAGATAATTTTCCTTATCATACTCCAAAGTTGACTCTGCTGCTTTTCTTTGAGATTCTTTTTCTTTTGGACTTTCAGGAGACTCTGTAGATTTTCTCTTCAATAGATCACACCCACTAGAGGTGCTATTAGGAGATCCATATTGCTTGATAAAATCTTTGACTAGATCATCCCAAGAAAACCACTTACCCGCGTCTTGTTTTGCATACCACATCAAGGCTGGTCCAGTAAGCGTTCTAACAAAAGGCCTTATCTTAAGCTTATTTCCTTGATCCATTTCCGCCAACAAATCAAGATATTCCTTCAAGTGGATTTGAGGATTACCCATCCCATCATACATTGGAAAATCAATAAGATTGAGAAGGTTCTCATTTTTATTTTCCATCTCAACTAAATCTACCTCAGGTTGTAAAGCATGCTCATTTGTGAAGGAAATCTGATTGGTTTCGACATTGAAATGTCTTCCACCATTTTCTCTTCCCCTTGCATGCCTCCGTCAAACTGTTGAATGCCTCTTTTAATGAAAGTGAATTCATATTTGGGAAATGATGAGCACTACTTTCAAGGTTGGGATATGCAGTTCTGCTAATGAGCAGGTGTCCCCCTGAGTCTTCATTGAATGAATTTTTAAGGTCAGCTATCATTTTCTTGATGCCAGCAATTTCTTGTTCCATTTGTACTACTTTTGCCTCAAGCTTAGCAATTTTCTCCTGGTATGACTCTTCTTCTTTGCAGTCAAACTCATTCTCAACTAAATCAATCACAAGTGATTTGGTTAGCTATCTCGTCCTTGAATTTGTGCAGCTTTTGATGCTCAACTTAAGTCAGCCTCTGGAAGGAAATAAACACTCGGTAAGTGTTGAGTAGGTATGATTAGCTTGAGACCAGAAAGTGTAAAAGGCTAAAGGTAGAGTATTTAAAAATGTGAGCCTAAGAAGAAATCAATAGATTGAGTCTTAGAATGGATACGCTTTATAAAGGGCGGAAGATAAATTTAGTGTTGAATACATTTAGGTGCTTGTTTGGATATATGATAGACAAGCTTGAGACTAAGATTATGGATACGAAATTATGGCTAATCGAGCATACGAGAGTTGAACTTGCTAAGTATTGCGAATAACTTTGAATTCCTTTTAGCATTGGCGGGTTATGAAATTATCGAGGACGGAAATAATATTAATGAATTGAAGACTTATGAGATTGTCCTCAACTTGCGTGCCAAAACTCAAAATTGGTGGGTGTGTGAAGATAAATCTCTACAACCCATAATAGGGACGACACAAACATTTGAAATAAGTAAGTGAAAACTCTGAAGAAGTATTTCACCTGACAAGTCATTCTTTAACAACTTGATAGTGAAAATTGAATGGCAAGTGCTATTTGATAGATTGCGCAAATAAATTTGGACATCACCCATTTGAGAAATTACAAATGACATGAAGGTCAGTGATAAATTGAAAGAATTTGAGAGTATAAATAAAAGCTCAATACTGTAGATCATTCTATGAGATGTGGAACTAGCGGGCCGAATGTTTTGTCATTAGATACGAAAGATTTGACTCATAAAGGAGGGAATTGGAAGACCTCGAGAAGATATTGGAACTCTGACACATGGTTAATCTATGAATTTTGACGGAAAATCTAAATCCAAAAGGCTAAGTATACTAGGTATGCAGGCGGAATATTTCACCTTATTATGGAGATTATGCCTATGATAAGAGAGTGAGAAGGTATTCTTAAAGCTAGTTGCAGACGGATATTGGAAAACTACGACAATAATGAATCAAAACTCGTTAAGAATTCACGGTCAAAATATGAACCTTATAAAATATTATAGAAGGGAGGAATTTAAGGGTCTAGAATAAATTTAAACCTAAAAGGTGCTCTAAAGTTGCCGAAGTGCGTTAAGGGTGGAAAGATTATTATTATTTAAAGAACCGACAAAATTAAAATATTCCATTCATGATAAATTTCACAAATAAGTGGCACCCATGACATCCATATAGGTCAATCTCGCTGACACCACTCGGATAGTCCATTAATGACTTCTTTTATATACGGATCCCAAACAAACTTTGCAAGAACAAATTATAGTTATTAATTAGAAATTGAAGAAAATGTCTAGCATAATACACCAAACACATACCTAGCCACTAGTTAATTAATAGCGAACACATTTTGCACCTCATTCTGGTGAATCTAACACCTAGTCCACTTGCATGCAAGCGTAGTGTGAGGTTCAAGCATAGGCATATGTGCACTTGCGGGCCAAGGCAAAGGCTACAATGGGATGATACTCCTAAGCCCCTATATATGTATCTTAAGATAGAAAATTTTTCATAAAATGCATTTATTAAAGAAACGTAGACACTTAAAAAATTTTAAAAAAATTATCATATGTGCATCAAATATAGAAATCCACATACATCACTAGATATAGTCATTGATGCATGACATAAAGTATTATACAAATACGCCAATGTTGTTGCTTCCCAAGCATGTGAGACATTGCGATCAGGTCATGCACGTCAATCGAATAGTCTAAACATAGTTTACAGTCAGACTTATCTGGGGAAATGGTCCCACCACATAGCCTATCATGACCCAAGCTGAGGTCCCGAACAGAGACACAGGACCTAGAACCATGAATGGCCCTAAGCTAACCCATGGTACATACATAGCAACTCAAGAGCATGAACTAAAGTGAAATTTAAAACATAAGCATGAATAAGCAGAAATATACATAATATAAAGCATCAGTAAGAGTGACAATATCTCATAGCTGAGTCATCTACTACATGTCTGTCTGAAAAGCCTCTAGTCGTATGATGAGTTGATAGGACAACACTCCCAACTAGCTCGCTAAAGTGTGAAACTAAAAATAAGACATGACAATATAAATTGATAGACGTCATCAGATGATGAGGACTCACCAAGACTAGGAACTGAGCTGGTCTAAGTGGGCGAGCTAATGTCGGGACTGTGAAGAATCACCTGAACCTATATCATGAGACGATATAGCATAGAGTATGCGGTCAGTACTTTAAATGTATTAAGTATGTAGAGAAAGTAAAACATGCTAGTAAAATGATAGTATGAAATTATGAATATAAATCAAGATAAAACATGAGCATGAGGCAACATGCTAAAAGCCATATTCTTGAAGTAATCATAATCATGAGATATTTATCATAAGCTAAACATAATGACCCGAGGTTTAGAAATAAAAATCATATAGTGTACCATGCTTGAAATTATAAGTGAAAACTCATAAACTGATCAATGGGTCAAATATTCTATAAAACATAGTATCATAAATCACGAACATGAGTAATACAAAATGTGAGGAACAATGGGAGACTCTTCATAACCGAAAACTATCACGTATGATGATCCCACATCTTGTCCATGTGGAGAAGAGCCACCCTAAAACTTTCCAGAGCAAAGGAAAAATAAGTTGTGATATCACTGATGTGTCCTCGGGCGGGGGAAACACTCTCTTGAGAGGTCCTAAATAAGAATATAGTTATGAGCTTGGGGTCCTCGAAATTCCTGGCCTACTCTATGCTAGACACTACTCCCAAAACATGCATATAGCTCATAATTATATTCTTAAAACATAGCTTGAATCATTTACCGTCACAACCCGAACATAGGCCCGGATCGAGACACAGGACAAGGAACCCTGAGAGGCTCCAAGCCGACCCATGGCATGATCATAGCATAACATTAGAAAGACAACAACTAACAGAATCATAACTGAGCGGAAGCTAATGGAAAGAGTCTAATTAAAATCCATCATAACAAATGTAACAAAACTCTGATACAAAGTTGAATCTGTCTATACAAGTCTGAAAGTCTCTACTACACTAATGAGTTGCTGGGAGAAGTCCCCAGCTAACTCCTAAAATCTGAAAACTTAAACATGATGAAATAAAAAACATAGATCGCGACCTCGAGAGATGAGGAATCACCACAAGCAGCTGAGATACGAATGGAGCGTATCTAACCACGCAGCTGAGTCTGAAAACCTGAATCTATATCATACGATATAGCACATAAAGTATGCGGTTAGTACTTGGAATGTATTGAGTATGAGGGAAGCGTAAATAAACTAAAACATGCAAGTATATAAGAAAGAGGTAAACCGAGTATATCACTAAACATATAACTAGGCT
>JACEIK010000190.1:188319-214878 GCA_018107945.1 Datura stramonium | reverse complement strand
TATATATGTTGACATGAAGCTTTATTTTGAAAAAAAAACATTTACTGAAGCATACTCGGACTGATGCATAAGGGTCATGTACAATACATATGCTGAATACTGAAGCTTAACTGATATCATAAACTGTACTGACTATCTGCTAATAACAGAGATTGAATTCTGCAAAATCTGATTTAAACTAAAGTCTGAATCTATACAGAGGTGAGCTGAACTGATATCATGGAATGAGCTAAGGGAGATGTTCTCTGCTATGGAGTGTCCCTGACTGACTAAGGGAGACTTTCTCTGCTATTGAGACTCCCTAACTAAACTAAGGGAAACATTCTATGCTAATGAGAATCCCTGCTGAGCTAAGGGAGAAATTCTCTGCTAATGAGAATCCTTGACTGAGCTAAGGGAGACCTTCTCTGCTAATAAGAATCCCTGACTGAGCTAAGGGATACATTCTCTACTATGGACAATCCCTGACTATACTGAGGGAAACATTCTAATTGACTGAGGGAAACATTCTCGGCTATGGAGAGTCCCGATAAACTAGAACATGGAGGACACTAGTCTGACGTCATTCTTCTAGTTTAAGTTACTTCAACTAATCAGAGACATGAGCGTTCAACTAATTACATCATACTGATATCATTTAAAATCTGATCAAGGCTACTTTCTACTATCAACAAGCCCATAGGTCTGAAAGATCATCATCATGCTTTATCATCATAATTCATTTTATCATAGTCCCGAAATTAGAGTTTAAATCATACGTTCTACATTCATGAAACATCTATAGGATAAGATCTTACTTTACACACATCCACAACATTCAAAGTCTGAGTTATAGCATATGACGTATATAATAGATTCATGTAAGATCCATAGGTCCAAGTCCTACTTTAACATATACTCGAATCATAGTGAAGGCATATACATGTTTCAAATCCACCCAAGCCTATAAGTTCCAATCATACCTTAATACATCTACTAAATTATATATTTTAGATTTACAGAAAAACCTTATGATCGGTTCATACTTTAAACATATATAATGAGTTCATGGTAAGATCATGTGAATAATTAACGAAAACCCATTTGAAATTCTAGGTTAACTCATGGTGAAAATTCTATAATCATGTTATTCCCATATCAAGTACATAATTGGAGATCTTGAAAGTAATTTTGTAAGAATATATGACTATCAATTACGATGGGTCTTAGAATTCATCCATAAACCGAACCCTAGAACATGATTTTCTAGAAAGTCAAGGAATTTGGATTTTAGTATCAAAAATTGGGACACAAGGATGGAAGGAGATCCTTTTTGAAGTCCCACATACCTGAATAGGAGAAACACCCACTTGAACTCAACCCTTGAAGCCTTTGAAGAACCCTAGTTGAATCCTTGAGTCCTAAGAGAGGGGAGGAAGAAGAGTTTGAGAGTGTATTTTGAAGGAACGGGGATTAGGCTAGAAGAATCCCTTAAAAATATCCCATAATATACTCAGAACGATGTAGTTTAGGAGTTAGAAGCATAGGATTTTATGAAAAAACCCTTGAAAATTTGCAGGAAAGTCCACCCTGCCAGTCCCCACGAGGCACTCCACGAGTCGTGGGGTTGGCAACGACTCGTGGTGTCTGATCGGGGAGTGCACTGGGCGATTTCTCAAAATTCTCCTTAGATACGCCGATGACTGACTTCAGGAGTCGTTGTCCATCTTAACGACTCGTGATTCCTCCCGTTGCCACTGAAGCCCTCAATTCTTGCTCCTCCTTCCCCTAATTGCCCTGACGAGTCATTACTTGATATGATGACTCATCAGGTCATCCGTGGTCACTGGGACTTGGTGCACCTCTTGAATGCTCCTCACGGGTCTGACCACGAACCGTTGGGTCATCTAACGAGACGTACCACGACTTGTTCTGAGGCAAAATTTCCACTTCCCTTGTAAATTCTTTCTTTAAGTCAGGAGTCTGATCTTAGAAACTTTCGAGGTGTTACAATATCTCCCCCTTGGGAACATTCATTCTCAAATGTTGGCTAAATATACTGAAAGGATAAGAACGGAATGGAAATCCAAAAATCGATCAATTACAGCTGAAACCAATGGAGTATCTAACTTCGGGCTAATTTTACATATCTAAACTGAATATATAAATCATACACGCATGCTAAGGTGTGAGAGGGACTGAAAGACATGAAATTGACATGGAACTGGATAGAACACTGAGAGGGATTCTTTCCCTCTAACTAGCACTGAGCTAATACGGACTGAGCCATCATTCTCAAATCGCTTTCTGATACTGAGCTAGAATTCATGATATCTGGTCTAACTTAAAGTAAAGGACTCATGAGCATGAATCATTCACGATATCTAAAACTGAGCACATACATGAGTTACCCATATCTACTGAGCTACTAAAGTAACTTCTAAAGACTAAACTCGAGCTGAACATATTGGAAGACATGGGTTAACACATAGCTGGTTTATAACATAAGCATGAGCCTTAAGGATTCATAGAATAAGACAAGCATCGTTGTCAGAAGCAGCTATCTAGAAATTCTGGAAGCCTGCACATAAGAATGGGTAGAGAATAGCTTCAACTGAAATACAAAAGGAATTATCTGAACCTGAAGGGATTAATATACCGTAACTGTTAGGGCTGAAACTCCCCTACTAGCATACTCAGGATCTGGCTTGTCTCACATACCTACCATCTCCCCCTTAGCTTTAAGCCATCATTCTAAGGCTCCCGAATCCTTCTTAAGGTCAGGCTAAATAACTAACTCTTAGCTTCTCCTTCACCTCTAACATTCATTGAAAGCCTTATACTCGCAACTATTCACATCACACATCGACAATCTCTTCTCAACAAACATCATAGAGCTTCTTATTACATACCAGGGTTCTGGGGATAGCAACATGAAAAGAGTAACACAAAAATTCATAACATACCTGTGACTACTTCTAGCGACTTGCCTTTATCCTGGTTTGTTGCTAAGGCCTAGGAATGGTTTCAACGTTGTCCGCCACCTGCGCTAGATGATGCACCCTGCTGGAATGGACGGGATATCAAAGCTACTGAAGAGGTGGCTGAGGCTCTACTCTCACCTCGCTTAGTTGCTGCGCAATCCCGGTACATATGACCCATCTTGTTGCACCAAAAACAAGCATCCGAGCCGGCCATGCATTCTCCCAAATGGTGTTCCCCATATCTCATACACAATGGTTATGTAATCTCACTTACCCTGGGTTTGTACAGAACATTGGCTGTCGAAGATGCTGGGGCTGTGATTTCTGCTGGTAGCATGAGCGGTGTCCACCATTCGTCCTCTACGGGGAAAACTCTGAATCTCCTACCCTGGCCCTATTGGCCTCTCTCTCTTTTCCCTTCACCTATTTCGCTTCCATTTGTTGGGCAAATATCACCAAGCATGGAAAGTCTGTTTCCTTGTGCAACATGGCAGTCCTGCACTCTCTAACCAAGGAGTCAGCCACTCTGTCCACGAACCTGCTCACACGAGCCCTCTGGTTGGCTACCATCTTCGGTGCATACTTGGACAACCAGGTAAACTCTAATGCATACTCCTGGAAAGTCATGTTGTTCTGTCTCAAGTTGATGAAATCTGCCGCCTTTTCCTCCCTCAACTCCCTAGGGAAGAACCTATTTAGGAATGCAGTCATAAACTCATCCCAACTTACAAGGGCTGCTCCAACTCCCCAACTATCTCTTCACTGACAGAACCATATGTGAGCGACTCCTTTCAGCTGGTAAGAGGCTAAGTCTGCGTTCTTAGTTCCCGTCACCCCCATGATTCGGGTGATCTTCTTGATCTCTTTCAAGAACTCATACGAGTCCTCGTCCACCTTTGACCTTAAGAATTCAGGTGGATTCATTCTGAGGAAGTCTTTTACCCTGGCCACCGCTACATTCCCATTCTGGGGAACATGAGTCATCGCCTGCTGATTAATCTAGGAGGTCATGGCCTACGCCAACATGTGAAAGGCTTCCCTGAACTCGGCATGAGTAACATGGTCGTCCATCAGGTTCGTTAGGGCTGGTGGGGCTTGCTGGCGCCCATTACCCTTTCTTCTTCCATTCGCTCGTCTGGGAGGCATTAATTGCGAGCACGTAAATCACGAGTCAGGAGAGGAACTGTTAGAGTTTCATACTCTACGCATGATAAGAATCATGATGAAAAGGGAACATTCCTAAAACGTCTCATAACCTACGTCGTCATAAGTGTGGCGCACTTCACACCCATGAAAAAGACTCTACTTAACGCAAGTTTCAGATACCCTAGGACACTCTAAACCCATTGCTTTGATACCAAGTTTGTCACGATCCGAACATAGGCCCAGATTGAGACACGGGACAAGAAACCTTAAGAGGCTCCAAGTTGACCCATGGCATGATCATAGCATAACATTAGCAAGATAACAACTAACAGAATCATAATTGAGCGGGAGCTAACTGAAAGAGTCTAATTAAAATCCATAAGAACAAATGTAACAAAAATCTGATACAAAGCTGAATCTGTTTATACAAGTCTAAAATCCTCTACTACACTGATGAGTTACTGGGACAAGCCCCCAGCTAACTCCTAAAGTCTTGTTATATCCCGGAAGCCCAAAGATCAGATTCGAGAGTTGAAATGGAGAAAAGTTAAAATCTGGCACCAGGTATCAGAATGGGTCGTGAGGTGACCCGTGAGAGCAGCCCAAGAGTCGTGATGTGACTCGTGGGTGGTCAGGTGATGAGCTTAAAAATATTAGGAAATGGGATCCCCACGGATATGACCATGACTCGTGGTCAGGCCCTACAAGTCATTAGGTCAGTCTTGAGGAGTGATGAGTAAGGAAATAGAAGGAAGAAAGAAGTGGACTTAAGGGGAGGACACCACGAGTCGTGGTCAGTCCCCATGATTCGTGGGATGAGTCGTGACCAAGCAGGGAAAAAATTATTTGAGGTTGAGGCAGTGCACATCATGGATGGTGACCACGAGTCGTGGTCACCAAGTAACGAGTCGTCATGTCTTCCGTTACGAGCCCAGAAGCCTTGAGAAGCAGTAAATCTCACGGACGACTCCATGAGTCGTGGCCCTTGATGACGAGTTGTTAGGTCCCTCGTTGGGACATCTGGAAGTTATTTTCTACCAATTTAGTAAGGGCTTTTTCATAATTTCTAAGATCCTAAGGCCTAACCAACATTGTTTTCAGTTATGAATGATGACTTTTAAAGGGGTTAAGTTCATTTTAGGCCTTATTCATTCATGCATGCAAGGTAGAAGGTGAGAGAGGGTGATCAAGCTTAGTGTTCTTCAATTTTTCCTTGGGAATTTAAAGAAGTGTATGAATCAGCTACCAACAGGTATGTAGGGTTATGAATAGGTGGCTCCTTTCACACCCATGCCCAATCCCTCTCTAAATCGTGATTTTCCTATGTCTAATCTATGGGTTTTAACCCAAATGCATGAATTTCCTAACTCTCTAAATGGGTATGACTTAAATATGTTACTTCTATCAAATTATGAAGCATGAGAATGTTTTATAATATTTTCAATTAAAAATCATGTTTCTAGTTTTATGAATTCAAAAGCCCATAAAGTTCATGAAAGATGAGATTTGTGATGAATGTATGATGATGATGAATATTATGATGAAAAGCATATTTTCAAGCTACCCATGTTTATAATTATGTTTTCAATGTGAATTGAGTATTTTCAAGCACGAGAAAGTATTGGGAAATGCCCACAAGTTTAAGTTGATCTATGATTTCTCGAATTAAGCTTACCACATGATTTTGGAGCGAAGACTCCTAAATATATTTCAGCTTCTGGTATGGTTTGAGTTAAAACTTCTCATATGCATAATTCATATTTGAGATGTATTTGATTATTGAGCTTCGTCAATAGACAATGTTGAGCTTCATTGAAAAATGATGTAGAGCATATGCATGTTTTTGGGAGTAGTGTCTAGAACCGAGTAGGCTAAGGGTCGATCACCCTATGCCTCAGAACTACGCGCCAACGTAGGTTTATACTATTATATATATTTCTTCGAGACCTCCCTTGTGAGCCATCCCCCGTCCCTATTGGCCCACGATCTTGATATCAAAATCATGGTATCGTCCCTAGCCCTGGCAAGATTTTGGAAGGATCTATCCACTTGAGTGTGATAGTTGGGACCACGTAAGCTCTATCATGGTATGTCGGTTAAAAGACGAGTCTCCCATTGTTCCTCATGATTTCAGTTATTCATGTTTATCATTCATGAGATTTCTATATCTATATATCTATATATATGTTCTAAAGCAGGTTTGACTCAATGTTCGGATTTTTCGCATGATTATCATATTTCTGCTTTGAGTCAATCTATTCAGTTATGACGTTATGTTATGCTATGATGAGATCATGATTTCATAAAGAATGCATGCAAGCCCTACTCGCAAATTCTTAAATGTTTATGTTTTACATTATGCATGTTTAAAAGTGATTTACTTAAGCAGTTTTACTTGCGCTGCATACTCAGTACATTCCACGTACTGACCGCATACTCTATATTGTATAGTTTCATGATACAGGACCCGGCTCTCAAGATCAACCCCATTCATAGCCAGTATTATACTCTATATTGTATAGTTTCATGATACAAGACCCGGCTCTCAAGCTCAGTCCCATTCATAGCCAGTCTTCAGAGTTAGCACCTTCGCTATTGGTGAGTCCTCATCTCCCGAGGACTAGACTTATTCAGATTTCCCTTATGTATTTTCAGTTTCAGTTTGGTTGTGTTAGTTGGGTTCTTGTCCCAACAACTCATCATGAAAAGATGCTTTTCAGACATATGGATGTATTCAGCTTCAGATTGTGTATTATGATGTTAAGTTAAATCTAGACTTCCGCTATGATTATCTTGTTGATTTATTCAGTTTTACTGATTGAGTTAGATGTATGTCATGCCATGGGTTGACTTGGAGTCCCTCGAGGATCCTTGTCCCGTGTTGCGATCCGGACCTCCGTTCAGGTCGTGACAAGTCTGAAAACTAAAACATAATAAAATAGAAAACATAGATCACGTCCTCGAGAGATGAGGACTCACCACAAGTAGCTGAGATAGGAATGGGGCGTATCTAACAACGCGGATAGGTCTGGAAACCTTAATCTATATCATGAAATGATATAGCACATCAAGTATACGGTCAGTACTTAGAATGTACTGAGTATGCGAGAAGCGTAAATAAACTAAAGCATGTAAGTATACAAGAAATAGGTAAACCGAGTACATCAGTGAACATATAACTGAGATGAAATACAATGAACCTATCTGAGATATACATATACATACATATATATATATATGTTAACATGAAGCTTTCTTTTGAAAAAAAACATTTACTGAAGCATACTCAGACTGATGCATAAGGGTCATGTACAATACATATGTTGAATACTGAAGTTGTAGCTGATATCATAAACTGTACTGACTATCTGCTGATAACTGAGACTGAATTCTGCTAAATCTGATTTAAACTGGAGTCTGAATCTATACAGAGCTGAGCTGAACTGATATCATGGACTGAGCTAAGGGAGACGTTATCTGCTATGGAGTGTCCCTGACTGACTAAGGGAGACTTTCTCTGCTATTGAGACTCCCTAACTGAACTAAGGGAAACATTCTCTGCTAATGAGAATCCATGACTGAGCTAAGGGAGACATTCTCTGCTAATGAGAATCCTTGACTGAGCTAAGGGAGACCTTCTCTGCTAATAAGAATCCCTGACTGAGCTAAGGGAGACATTCTCTACTATGGACAATCCCTGACTAGACAGAGGGAAACATTCTCGACTATGGAGAGTCCCGACAAACTGGAACATGGAAGACACTAGTCTGACGTCATTCATCTAGTTTAAGGTACTTCAACTAATCAGAGACATGAGAGTTCAACTAATTACATCATACTAAATTTATTTAAAATCTTATCAAGGCTACTTTCTATTGTCAACAAGTCCATAGGTATGAAAGATCATCATCATGCTTTATCATCACAACTCATTTTATCATAGTCCTAAAATTAGAGTTTATATCATACATTCTACATTCATAAGACATCTATAGTATCAGATCATACTTTACACACATCCACAACATTCAAAGTCTGAGTTCATAGCATATGACGTATATCCTAGATTCATGTAAGATCCGTAGGTCCAAGTCATACTTTAACATATACCCGAATCATAGAGAATGCATATACATGTTTCAAATCCACCCAAGCCCATATGTTCCAATCATACCTCAACACATCTATTAAATCATATATTTTAGGTTTACGGGAAACCCTTATGATCGGCTTATGCTTTAAACATATATAGTGATTTCATGGTAAGAGCATGTGAATAATCAAGGAAAACCCATTTGAAATTCTAGGCTAACTCATGGTGAAAATTCTATAATCATGCTCTTCCCATATCAAGTACATAATTTGAGATCTTGAAAGTAATTTCATAAGCATACATGACTATCAATCATGATGGGTCTTAGAATTCATAGGAGGCATATGAGAATTCATCCATAAATTGAACCCTAGATCATGCTTTTCTAGAAGTCAAGGAATTTGGATTCTAGTATCAAAAATTGGGACACAAGGATGGAAGGAGATCCTTGTTGAACTCCCATATACCTGAATAGGAGAAATCCCCACTTGAACTCAACCCTTGAAGCCTTTGAAGAACCCTAGTTGAATCCTTGAGTCTTGAGAGAGGGAGGAAGAAGAGTTTGAGAGTGTATTTTGAAGGAATAAGGGATTAGGCTAGAATAACCCCTTAGAAACATCCCATAATATACTCAAAACGACGTAGTTTAGGAGTTAGAAGAATAGGATTTTACGAAAACACCCTTGAAAATTCGCAGGAAAGTCCACCCTGCCAGTCCCCACGAGGCACTCCATGAGTCGTGGGGTTGACAATGACTCGTGTTGTCCGGTCATGGAGTGCACTGGGCGATTTCTTATAATTCTCCTCAGATCTGTCGATGACTGACTTCAAGAGTTGTTTTCCATCTTAACGACTTGTGATTCCTCCCGTTGCCACTAAAGCCTATAATTCTTGCTCCTCCTTCCCACGACTACCCTGACGATTCGCTACTTGACACGATGATTTTTCAGGTCGTCCGTGGTCACTGGGCCTTGCTGCACCTCTTGACTGCTCCTCACGGGTCTGACCACGACTTGTTGGGTCACCTAACAAGTTGTATCATGACTCATTCTGAGGAGAAATTTCCACTTCCCTTCTAAGTTATTTCTTTAAGTCGGGAGTCTGATATTAGAAACTTTTGGGGTGTTGCATTTACTTAGGAGTCTTGACTCCAAATATTTCCTCAAAACTGATCATATAAGCCTCGGAAAAAATAATGATAAAACATACTTGACTTTACATAGGCTTGCCCAAATTATGGAATCATACATACTTGACATAAGATTCCTAATTCAAATCATGGAATCATAAGTTTAAGAATTCGTAATCATTCATGCATACTTGGATAATTCTTCATACTAGAATTCATGGACTCATAAGCTTGAAATTCATAATCATGCATAGTAGGGCATAATCTTCATAAACTTAAAATCATAATTTAGGAGGTAAATTGAGGGTCAAATCTCCCCCAATAGTTATAAGACCTCAATTAAAACATGATAGGATTATACCCATAGAGATAGCATGAAAGACTTTATGAAAATTTGGGTAAAACCCTAGAATTTCACAATTTAGAACTTGAGAAGTAGGAATCATGAATTTGGACTTGAAAGGGCATGAGGGTGAAAGATTTTCCCTCATTACTAACCCTACATACCTAGGTAATTGACTCCTAGACTAGCTTTGAAAAATTCAAGAAGATTTGAAAAGGTTTGATGAAAAACCCTAGCTTTGATATTGAGATGAAATTCCAACTATCATTCTTTTGGAGAGTGTGAGGATTTAGGCTAGGTTAATCCTTTTAATCTGACCTTTAGGAAGCCCAAAACGATATCATTTAGGAGTTAAAAGAATATGAATTTACCAAAATACCCTAAAACTGTCAAAAAAAGACCTGAAGCTGGCAGAAACAATGACCAAAGGGATGGGTCGTTGTTTGATAGGATGACCCATACTGAGGCGCCTAATGCCTGGTGCTGCTTTACTAAACTACTCATAATTTTTTACTCCAGACTTCGATTGGCACAAGGTTGGATGCGTTGGAAAGAAGACTCAAAGGACTTCAATTTGACGCATTGAATCACCCAAAAACACTTTGTAAAATATGATCTATAGTCATTTGAAATTGACCCTTGTAAGAACTTATACATAAACTCAATCGATAAGAAGGCTCTCAACTCAACTCTGTGCTAGAGGTTCCTTATGACCTTAAATTGCATCCAATTCACTTATTACACTTGAGAATTGATATTAACACCTTATTTCCATAAATTCATCGGGTTCTAGTCTATCCACATACCTGGAACGGTTCAAAACTTACCCCAGAAGTCTGATACATTACAATATCTCAACAAACAACTGAAATGATGATTCATACCATCATATTATGACTCATACTAAGCCTTTGTAGCTACTAATCCTCTGCTAAACAAATTCTCTAAACTCCTTTCCTACGACACTTCAATACTACCTGTACCACCCTGGTCCAGGTCGTGGGATCCTGTTGTGGTTTCTCATGTTGCCTTTGATTACTCTCTGAACCTAATTCAACTACTGCAAACAATGCCATGTACAATCAAACAATGGTCCGTACAATCTACTCGTTGGTTCTAAGCTAATTTTTGACATTTCACTGGAACTAATCCAACGGCCACATACAACGGTCCATAGTATGGAAGGACGAGTCATCGTTGGACTCATTGAATGGCCTTGATGCCATTTTCTGTTGTTTTCTGCTATAAGCTCGAGTCTGATCTAAGGGACTTTTGGGGTATTACACAGCCACAGTGAATACAACCTAAATGTCTTTTGCACCTCATCATTATCTAAATATCAGTAATCTCTTTAGGTTGTTCATGTATTCTACCAATTTAGCTGCATATATCATCTAAAAAAATAGATGGTGATTTACCACCCGGTAAGCTTGTGGATGATTCGTTGCCACCTTGTAAGAGATATATCTCTGACACTACTTTGTATTACAGGGTCTCCATCCACAATCATTAAAAACATAATTTTGATATCTTGTAGCGTAATGGTGGCCTAGCTAATGCACATGTGAAAGGTATGAGTCATTGGATGCCAACTCTCAACCAATGTAGAAATTAGTCCAAAATCATAAGACACAAAATCTACCTTTATAATTCCCAAAAATCCACACATTCCAAAGTAATAAAGAATTCAAAGATGCAACAAATAATGCCTCAAATATTGCTCAGTATCCATGCACTAAGCATGCAGATACGCATCCTCTCTTTGCAGCGCCTCGTTCCATTCTACTTCAGACTGATGTTTTGCATGTGGGGTAAAAACATCATACATCTTTTGTAATAACTCATATGGTTATACTAAGATTTAAATCGTTCTATATATATGGGAAAAATCGACTTAGGAAAAAAATGATGAATCTTAAGTGCTTGGAGGAGTAAAAATCAGGATTTATAATGTGTTGAAGAAGTTTGAAGTTGGTTAGGAATTGAAAATGTTGATTTTTAATCATGAATGGGTAAAAGTATGGACCATATAATGGAAGTTTCCAAACTTAGTCCACAATTGTCAAGTGTTTGAGAAGGAAAACTTTAGTGAAACTAAGTTTTAAGATCTATTCTTAAGTGTGGGAAGTGCTTTGGACGCGAATTAATGTCATAAGAAACCTGTAGTAGAAAGTTGAGTTGGGAGCTTTCCTACCGATTGAGTTTTCATGTAAGTTCTTACAAGAGTCAACTTTAAATGATTATAAATCGTAATATATGAATTGATTCTGGATGATTCATTGTATCCCTTCGAGTCTTCTTTCCAACGCATCTAACTTTATATCAATCGAAGTTCGGAGTAAAAAGTTATGAGCAAATTAATGGACCACTATCTGGTCTGACGGCCAGAGTGATGACCCGTCAACCACCCGATGGCCCATCAAGCCTGCTCTGTCACACTTAACTAGAAGCTGCAAATTTCTACCTCAAAGTGACGGCCAATTTGAAGGTCCTTCGGGGGATTGACGGCCCGTCACTTGGGGCGTCACATGGGTGTTTCAAGTCTATTAAAAATCGCCTTAAATGATTTTTTTGGTATTGTTCCACCTCCAAATCAACCCTATCAGTTCCAAGAGCTCTTTTCAACCCTCCTAAGTCTAGGTAAGTATTCTCCAACCTATTTCAAGCTAAATCTATAAAGAACTTCATGATTCTATCATCAAAATAATCTTTCTATCTATAGCAAGGTCAAGAACAACCTTTGAGTTCCAAGACTTGAAATCTTGAGCACTCCTCCTTCCTCCAAGTTAAGTAACTCTCCAAAAACCTTACATGAGTATTGATTTATACTGCTTAGGTATTTTCTAAGGTCACGACTTATGGGATGGTGCTAGGAAGCCATGAGTTCATGTGATGTACTAGGGTTAGGGTTTATAGGACTGTTTTGGTGTTGAGGATGGATGTGGTTGTTTTGGTTGGACTTGTAATGGTTATATTTGTTGTTAAGGGGCTGTAGAATGAAGTGGGTGTTAGGACACCCACTCATATAAGGCTTGAAATTCCTATGCCCTCCGGGTGTTCGATGAAATGCCTCTATGACTTGGATTTCATCGTTAAGTTATTGATTGTAGTTCCTATCCATAAAATTGTTATAGATTGGATTTATAAGAGGATTGTGGCTTCATATTGATAGTTATGAGGAAAAAGATAAGGTATGTAGGGTTATGAATGCGGGATTTCTTACACCCTCATGCCCAATTTCATCTCCAACTCATGAATTTAAGTCCCCAAGCATGTTTATACAAAAATCCTACGGTTAGACTAAATTCTTACGAAATCTCTTATTAACTTCCATGAACTCAAGTATAGTATGATTCAATCCATGTTTTATGATTATAAATGAATGTTTCTACAAAGATCCCTCGTGAATTTGTGTTTTCAAGCTTATGATGATTTTACCCAATCTTACATGATCTTATGAATCTTAAGCTTACGATTTTATGATTTTAAGTTATGAAGTTTTATACAAGTATGTATGGATTTTATGAAAATCAAGTTTATGTATTATGCCCAATGCAGTGGCATTATTTTATGGCTAGTTCATGTATGTCATGTATGACTATGATTTCATGATTTGTAACTAGCCCATGAAAGATCAAGTATGTTTTCACGATATTGATTATAAGTCATGTGCATAATTTTTGGAATAGTGTCTAGCACCGAGTAGGCCCGGGGTTCAGGCAAACCCCGAGTCTCAAAACTACGTGACAACATAGGACTATACTCATGTTAACCCTACGAGGTCTCTTTAGTGATATCATGTCGTGATATCATTCTTTGTCCTGGCAAGGCATAGGACGGCTCTACCCACTAGAGCGAGATAGTTGGGACATCATATAAGGTCTATCATGATGGTGTAGGTTATGACGAGTCCTCCCATATTTCCTTGATTTCTACATCTATTATGCTCATGACTTATGATTTTACAACTATGATATTTTAGCTCAAATCATGCTTTACAAGGTTTTACTTATGAACTCAGTTATGTTCAGCTTATGAATCAGTTTTTGAAAGCTTTGAGCCATCATGTTCAGTTTATTTTCAGATTCTCATGTTTTATATGATTTCACACTCATGCTCTCTCTTAGATTGTTTTATTACCAAGTTTTATCTTATCTTGTATTCATGATCTCAGAACATGTTATACTTACCCTACATACTCAGTATATTCAAAGTACTGATCGCATACTCTATGCTATATCATTTTATAATATAGATCCAGGTATTCAGTCTCAGCCCCGACGTTAGCTTCTCTCCCGCTCCAGTCCAGTTCAGCCCCTACGCTTGGGTGAGTCCTCATCATCCGGGGACAGTAGTTGCTTTAATGTTTTATGTCCATGTCTTCTATTTTCAAACTTAGTCGATCTAGTTGGGGGCTTGTTCCAACAGATCATCTTTATGACCAAAGGCTTTCAAACAGTTATGTGCAGATGTTCAGCGATTTTGACTTTTAGTCCCGCTTATGTTCTTTTGATATTCTAGACTTCCGCTCATATATTTGGTTTATGCTTTACTTTCACCTAGTTTTATGCTCTCGATTTTGCTATGTATGTGTCATGGGTTAGCTTATAGCCTCGTGGTTCTAGGTCCCATGTCTCGATCCGGGGTTCATGCTCGAGTCATAACAAACTTGGTATCAGAGAAAAGGTTTAGGTGTGTCCTAGGGTATCTGAAATCCACATCAAGTAGAGTCTTTTTCATGGGTGTGAAGCACGCCAAACTTATGAGGAAGAGGCTACAAGGTGATTTTAGGAAAATTCTCTTTCTTCATGAACCTTATCGTGCATAGAGTCTGAAACTCTCAAAGTTCCTATCCTAACTCGTGCTTTACGTGTTCGCAGATAATGCCTCCCAGAAGCGACTGTGGAAGAGGAAACAGTAATGGGAATCCACCAACTCTACCAACTCCAGTAGGCCCCCTTAGTGGGTAAGTGACGGATACGGAGCTCAGGGCTGCCTTTAGAGTGTTAATACGGGCCATGACCACTCAGCTTAACTAGCAGGCAATTGCACCTAAGAACTTTATCGTAGGTACCGCAGTCACTAGGGCTCGAGACGTCACCAAGAAAAGTCTGTCTTAGATTCACGAGTCGAAGGCAGACGAAAGGTTTAAGGAAAGAGGAAGGGAGAACAAGAGGGCCAAAATTGGTTTTGAGTTTTCCCAGCAAGGGTCAAGTGGTGGGAATCACCCATAGCTCAAATGTAGAGCATTGACTCCAGCACCTTCGTCAATCTGTGTCCCACTGCCCGGATCCGAAGAGGAGCAACTGGGTAGAAAGTATGACCCTAAGATTCAGGAGAGCAAGTCCAGGATAAGAGAGATTACATATCCGACTTGGAAGATATATGGGAAGAACAATTTAGGAAAGTGCTTGATGGGTTTACATGTTTGCTTCTGGTGTGGCAAGCCCGGTCATAAGCTCAGAGATTGCCCAGCAGCCAAGTGGGGCGAAGGTAGGGCCCCAACTATCTCTTCGGTGCCTTTGACAGCTCGTCCACCTCAGTGGGGCGCATCAGTTGGTGCAGGTAGTGGGCAGTGCCATGGTTGGGAGAGTTCACTAGAAATAGTCACAAATATGTCATAAGCCTTTCAGGTTGATCCTCGCACGTTGTTAGACTCAGGATTCACAGTATAAGGTATAAGATCCCTTTTTGAATCCTAGTATGAGATTGCCCATAGATGGTATGAAATGCTTATGGGTATGAAGCCTTTAGTGATAACTGTAGGGGCAAATGAAAAGCCAAGAGTTTGTGATGTAGCCCAGTTTTAATAAAGGATCCAAGAGCCTTAGAATAGTAGCTTTAAGCTAAAGGGGAGATGATATATTGAAAAGTCATGTCACATCTTGAGTGCTCTAGTAAGGAAGTTCCAGAAATAGTATCTATGGGATGTTAATCCATTCATGTTAAGATGTTTTCCCTTATGTTTCAGTCGACGTTACACTTTACTCGTGCTTATATTCAGGTTCTCATAATGATAGGTAACAATTTCAGTCAGTGATCCCAATCTTACTCCATAACTCCATAAAACTCAACTTCATATCATGAAACTCATTATGCATGTAAACTCATGTCTCTCAACATGCTCAGCTATATGAACTTGGTCCTTTAGATTTGCCTTAACGTCTCATAAGATCGTGCTATATCGAGTATATGCCCAACTTAGATTTCTTGAACGATTCATGCTTACGATTTTCTTACTCTAAGCCCTGTGTACGTTCACCCATGACATAAATGATGGTTACAACGTGTACATTCGTAATAACACACTATTCATGCCCTATGCTTATGATCAACACTTAGACCTCTAGTTGTATTTCATGAGGTTCATGCTTATGCTCTATCCTTCTAATGACTTTCGCTTATGATGCAATATATGGTAGACTAGAGAGGGTAGGCATTCCCTTTGTGTTGGCAATAATAGGTATGCTTGTTTCGTAAAAAGTTAAAGAATGCGAGAAGTGAAGGAAGTTAGGCATTAACTATGTGTAGTGATTGGATGGAAGTATTGCACATTTCTTCATATGGTTTGGTATGGCTGTTAATAGTAAGGAAATTGTAAAAGACAAGGAAGTTTTTGGATGGCCTTAGCAACGAGGGAGGAATGAAATGTATATAACAATAGGCTGGAATGTTGTATTGGTGAATGTGTGGATTCTTGCATCTGCAACTACTTCATAAAGTTCGAGCAGGTTTGATCATTGTGATAAGGATGAATAATGTTCTTGGGGATGGCCGTAGATGAAAAAAAAATCTTGTTGAACTTTAGAAACACCTAATGACCTGACCAATTATTGATGAACCCAGGAAGTAGTGTCCGTGAAAGTTATATGGGGAAATTAGGGATGTTAAAGAGGCTACCTAGAAAGCCAAGAAAGAATTAGAGAGAATTATCGCCATTTGTTACTTGATCTAGAAGAAAATGCTTAGCAACAATGTCCTATTCTATCCTATGTCTATGTAACACCCCAGAAATCCTTGGGACTAGCCTTTGGATTTAAAACTTGATCATGTAGGAAATCGAAAAAAAAGCCTCTGTACGAGTCACAGTATGACTCGTAGAATTGAGGTACGAGTCGTACCTGGACACATAACAGGAGGATCGAGGAAATCAGTAAGTGTGACTGAGAGAAACCACAATTACATGTTACGACTTGTACCACTATGGTATAGATCATATTGTCCAGTCATGGAAAAGTTTAGAAAAATGATCAAGGAACTTCTCGGTAACCATGAGTCATGGTACAATTCATGGCACGCTGATACGGATCGTATAACCCAGTCATGAGTTGAATCAAATAAATGTTAAGGGGGAAATCACGGATCATAGTATGACGCGTAGGATCCTAGTACGAATCGTAGGAGGCTTCCGTGGAAAACTTAAGAGGATGGCGTTGAGCTGGGTACCTAACCACGGGAAGGTGCAGATCATATGATCTTGGTACGACTCATAGGTTAAGTCATACCACCTAACCTCAGAAATTTTAAAATAGTTTCCAGCGGTATTTTTGTAAAACCTTATTATCCTAACTCCTAAACAACGTCGTATTAGGATTATTTAGAAGGGGTTTTAGAGGATTAGTCGACCCTCTCCCCTCATTTTTTTCCAAAAGTCACTCTGACTTTCACGTAAGAACTCAAACCGGTTTATTAGGTAAAGGGCTAGGGCTTCTATCCTTCTCAAGATTTTCAGGTGCTTTCTCAAGGAATTTCTACTCCAGGTATGTGAGATTCTAACAAGGGAATTCCTTTCACCCTTGTGTCCCAAATTTACTACAGAAATCCTATTAATTTCAAGCCTGTAGAAATTGAAAATAGGGTTGTTCTTCAGACAGATTATGAATTCCATCATTTGTTGCAATTTTTGATGTTTTTCTAAGGTTATTTCTAGTTGTAATTCATGCTTTCGTATTATTTATGCAGTATGTATTTTAGCCTTAATCTTTAATGTGATTTTGAATAAAACTTGAAAGATTTAGAGTCTAGATATGAATATGGATTTGTCAGGATAATTTCTTTTAAATTATGAATGTTAGTACAGATACATGAGCAAAAGCTAGCCTTTTGGTACATTTAGTCTCAGAGTCTCAGTCAACATTCAGTATACTTAGTGTTCTACAGAAATGTCAGCTGATCAGTTTGACAATTGTCAGTATTTTGAGGAGTTCAGTAAACTCCGTAATCACAGTTTATCAGTCATTAGATGTTCTTTAGATGGTTACATGCTTTCAGATAAAGCATCTCTGACAAGTCTTAGAGCATAGTTTCTTTCAGGTCCTTAGACTCTAAAAACACCTCCAAACAAGTAGTTCTAACTTAAGTCTTAGGACATCAGCTTCGAGCTATCAGCGCAGTTACATACAGCTAGGATTTCTAGTGGGAGTAGTACTTAGCACCGAGCGGGTCAAGTTTCAGCGCACCCAAGTTCTTAGAACTATGTTGCCACCGTAGGTTATTAGCCCGAATGGGCTTCTGATAGTGATCACCCAGTTCAACTACTATACCTTAGCAAGGTGTAGTGGGCCTTCTCCGATGGGGGGTATACATCGGACTCCACGTTTAGCTCACGTGGTTACATGTCGGTTATAGTCTCTCCCATAGTACAGCTCAGTCTAGTACAATCATAGTCTCCAGTTCAGTTCAGTCCTCCAGATTTCAAGATATGCTTATAACCTTCAAACAATTATTAGTAGTTACAGCATTATCATATTTTTAGAGGCTTCTAGTATTTATGATTCCAGTTATGGTCACTGCATGTCCTTTCGGTACAATTTATAGATTTTTAGTATTTTTATGTTTAAATTATATCTCACTTACTTAGTACATTCAAAGTACTGACACATACTTTTTATGTTGTATCGTCTTATGATATAGGCAGAGGTTCTCAGTCTCAACATCATTAATAGTCCTTTTCCGGTGATAATCAGCAGAATTCAGTGGTGAGTCCTCATTTTTATGAGGATGAGAGCTATGTTTCTTTATTTCAGTACTATTTTAGTTTCATATTTAGAAGATAGCTGGGGGCTTGTCCCAGTGACTCATTGATCTTGGGAATAATTACATGCCCAAGTGCTACTTTATAACTCAATTTAGTCTTGTTTATCTACTTATTTAGATACATTCGCATGTGATTTTATGTAAATGTGAATATATACAAATCAACATGATTAGTTCTTGTTTTTGAAGGTAAATAACGCATTTGAGGACTTAATCTAAGATTTGGTGAAGTGTAGGAATGATATCGGGAGCGATACACCAAAGTTGGAACAAAATGAGGGATCACTGAAGGGTGTCGTGATGGGCATCGTGTCACGGAGCCATCGCGGCAGTGTTCTACCTCTAGGATTTAAATTGGGCGATTTCTAGAGGGCTTCCGTGATACCTTCGTGTCACGGAGGTAGTGCTCCGTGATACACTCCGTGCCACGGAGGTAGTGCTCCGCGATACACTCCGTGTCACGGAGGCAGTGCTCCGCGATACACTCCATGCCACGGAGCCATTCCACGACAGGCATAATTTTGTACAATTCTCATTTACTATAAATAGGTCCCTTAGCTCCTAAAAACATTTTATCACGATTTTATTCTGAAAAACCACCTAGGAGTGAAGGGAGAAATGGGAGAACTCACCTAGGGTTCATCAATTTCATCTTCTCTTCTACCAATTCTTGTAAGTATGTTACTTTAACAATGTTTCTTGTAATTTTACGAACTTGAATGTCTAGAACCCTTCCTCTAGGGTTGAAGCCATGAGTTATGATTGTGTTTTTAAAAATTTGTTTTGGAATTAGGATTATTAATTGTTTGTCTTGCATTCTTAATTATAGTTGTTTTTATGATTGATCACCATGAAAACACACACGTTACCCAGCATGAAGTAAATGCTTGAGAACGCAAACCTAGGCAAGAACATAAGAATGTAGGAAGCAAGTTCTTGTCTTTGATAAGATTTTGTGGTTAGGATAGGAATATACCTAATACCTTGTTTGGTTGATAAAATGGGAAGAAGAACTTCAACTTAGAATCGTACTCCACCACTTGTAGGAGTAGTTGTGAAACTGAATTGGTTAAATGGTTGGAGAATTGGAAGTACCCAAATCCAATGGCATAAACCCCATAAACCACATCACGTAGTAGTACCTGAACTAGAAATGACATCCTCGCTCAATGATGTCGTAGTGAGGCTAGTTTATCGTGTTTAGAGTTCGTAAGACCACGGCCATGCAATTTTAATTATGTGAGATGACAATTGATAGTTTCATACTTAAACCATTGCAAATCGTAGTATCGCATGATTATCAGTTGCTCTCAGTTTCTCCTTGAGACAAATTGAAGTATTTCGTTGACCACATCTAGACTTAATTAAATTTCTCGAAAAGTCTATAATCAACACTTGCTGCATTTAATATCACACTTGAACTTGGTAATTAGATGAATTGGTCAGTCCCTGTGGGTTCGACATCGGCTCTTAAAAAGAGGCCACTATATTACCCAGCACGACCCATACACTTATGGGCACAACGAGTATTTCGTTGACCACATCTAGACTTAATTAAATTTCTCGAAAAAGTCTATAATCAACACTTGCAGCATTTAATATCACACTTGAACTTGGTAATTAGATGAATTGGTCCAGTCCCTGTGGGTTCGACATCCGGCTCTTAAAAAGGGCCACTATATTACTTGTACGACCCATACACTTGCGGGCACAACACTCATCAGTTCTTTAAATGGCTTTCGGATAGAGTTTGTAGTTCAGTTGTTTTTGCAACAGCTGCATAAATTTCAGTATCTTATCAGATATCTTACTTACTTTAAAGTATTTATTCATTTTTTGTATTATGAAGCTTCCGCATATGGCTTTCTTACAACACTCAGAGTATTGGTATTAAGCTATGGCATGGGTTAGTTGGGGATCACTCATGACTCTAAGTACTGTGTCGTGTCCAGGGTGCAGACTCAGATCATGAAAAACTTGATATCAAAACTTTAGGTTTAAAGTGTCCTAGGATATCTGAAAACCGCGTCAAGTAGAGTCCTTTCCATGGGTGTGAAGCACGCCACACTTATGAGGGGGAGCTACAAGACATTATTAGGAAAATTCCCTTTATTCATGATTCTTATCGTGCGTAGAGTTTTAGACTCTAATACATCCTTCTAACGCTTGCTCTACCCATTTTAGCTAACGATGCCTCCTAAAAGAGGAAATGGAAGGAGGACCGGAAATACTAATCGGTCGGCCCCACCAGCTCCCACAGCCCCTCAGGACGACCAAGTATCCCACGTGGAATTTGAGGCTACTATTCAAATGTTGGCCCAGGAAATGACCAACCAGGTCAACCAGCAGGTCATGGTACCAGTTAACACTAATAGCCTATAGCTGCTACCAGAATCCGGGGATTTCACTTGGATGAACCCCCTAGCATTTCACGGGTCCAAAAGGTAGAAGAGGACTCGTAGAAGTTTGTGGACAAGATACAGAAGATCACCCAATCATGGATGTTACCACTACAGAGAGTGCTAATCTGACTGTCTACCAGCTGAAAGGGGTATCTAAAATTTAGTACAAGAATGGAAGGAGGAAAGACAGAATGGTGCGGGTCTGGTGGAATGGGATGAATCCATTACAGAATTCCTGGACAGTTTCTTTCCCCAGGAATTGAGGGATGCTAAGGCTGCCGAATTTATGAACTTGAGGCAGAACAACATGATCGCAGGAATATGCCCTAAAGTTCACTCAATTGTCGAGATATGCTCCAAAAATAATTTCTAAGCCGAGGGCCTACATGCTCAAATTCGTAAATGGAGTCTCAGACCTGGTGGATAAAGAATGAAAGACCTCCATGCTTATTAATGACATAGACCTCTCCAGTCTCATCATTCTTTCCCAGCAGATAGAGACAGAAAAGTTTAAGGAGATAAAGAGGGAGAGTAAATGGGCAAGAACCAGCCATATTGAGTACTCCCAGTAGAGGTCAGACAGTGGTAATTGCCCCCAGCAGAGGCCTCTAGCACCTTCCTCAGCCAGTACTCCATCCTCCAGGCCCCGTAAGGATAGGAGGGGTGGGACATCAGGCTACCAGTCCCAGAGCCATGTCTCTAGCATCTGCACTATTCCAGCATGCCTTAAGTGTGGTAAAAATCATCCTGGTGAGTGCTATCTGGGAAAAGAGGGCGATTTTGGTTGTGGCAAGCTGGGTCACAAATTGAGAGAGTGTCCATCGGCAGGACGAGGAAAAGCCCAGTCTACTATATTAGCAGTAGGGGCGTGTGAAAATTGATTTAACCAATAGATCAAATCGATAAAAATTTTATTGGTTTATCGATATCGGGTTATTGGATTAATGATTTTTAAACGGTTTTGTAATTTTTTTATTGGGCTATCGATTCGGTTTTCGATTTTAAGATTTTAGTTAATGGTTAAACCGATAACCCAATAGGATTACACTAAAATTATCTTTTTATACCTAATTATAAAATAGTGACTTTAGATTTTAAATACGAACTTTATTTTCTTTTGCACTTTATAGTTATTGGTCTTGGTGACAATATATTCTTTTTGAAGTAGTTGCCTAGTTGGCTTGATGGAGTTCTACCATTAGTGTGAACTAACCTTATTTTTTTAGAGATTGCTACTGTACTACTACATCAAAGTTTGTTACTTAACTAGAAAGAAATCAATTTTATTTTAGCAATAACTTATATTAATTTGTTTCCACTTGTAATTCGTGTAGACTTCTATGCACGAAAGTAGTGTATATATGAAAAAAATGAAAATAAGAGAAAGCAAAAAGGAAAAACTTAGAGGAGCATTTTCTTATCAGTTAAATCGATAACCGAACCGTTAAGAATAAAAATCGATTAACCAAAAATTGATAAGGAATATCTTATTGGTTTGATTATCAATTTAGCATATTTACAAATCGAAAAATGATAAACCAAATTGGTAATACATATAACCGGACCGAACCGACCGATAAGCATCCCTAATTAGTAGACCCAATAGGTCGACCAGCTCAATAGAACACTGCTTCAGGTACAGGTGGAGGTCAGCGCCAGAATCGTTTCTATGCTCTATCTTCCCTGCAGGATCAGGAGAACTTACCTGATGTGGTTACTAGTATGTTACGCCTTTTCCACACTGATATGTACGATTTACTAGATCTAGGAGCCACACTTTTCTTCGTGACTCTATACATTGTTGTTCAGTTTGATATAAGTCCAAAAATCTTCTTGAAGCTATTTTTAGTTTCTACTCCGGTTGGTGAGTCAGTTAGAGCTAGCCAAGTATATAGAAATTATTTGGTCACTGTGTTGAGTAAAGTCACCTCAGTTGATCAAGTAAAGCTATACATGGTCGACTTCGACCTTATTCTTGGCATGGACTGACTACATTCTTTTTGTGCTTTAGTCGACTGCAGAACCAGAGTCGTCAGGTTTTAATTTCCTAGCGAACCAGTCCTAGAGTGGAAGGGTAGTACTTCAGCGCCTAAGGGTCATTTCATTTCCTACCTTAGTCTAGAAAAATGATTGCCAAAGGGTACATTTACCACATGGTTAGGGTCAAAAATTCTAATTCTGAGACCCCGACACTCTAGTCAATTCTGGTAGTGAATGAGTTTCTTGATGTGTTTCCCGAGGATCTCCCTACAGTCCCTCCCAAGCGGAAAATAGACTTCAGTATAGATCTTCTTCCAGATACCCAACCCATATCTATTTCTCCTTACAAAATGACTCCAGCTGAGCTTAAAGAGTTGAAGGAACAACTGAGACACCTTCTAGATAAGGGCTTTATCAGACCCAATATCTCTCTGTGGGGTGCCCCAGTCCTATTCATGCGAAAGAAAGTTGGTATACTCAGAATATGCATTAACCACCGTCAGCTGAACAAAGTCACTGTCAAGAACAGGTATCCTCTACCCAGGATTGACGACTTGTTCGATCAACTTCAGGGAGCTAGTTGTTTTTTCCAAGATATATCTCAGATCAAGATACCATCAGCTCAGGGTCAAAGAATGTGACATTCCAAAAACAGCCTTCAAAACTCGGTATAGTCACTAATAATTTGTAGTTATGTCTTTTGGACTAACCAATGCTCCTGCAGCTTTTATGGACCTGATGAATAGGGTATTCAAGTCGTACCTGAACATGTTCATCATGTCTTTATAGATACATTTTGGTTTACTCTAAAATATAATAGGAGCATACAAATCGTCTAAGAATAGTTTTATAGAGTCTCAAGGACCGCCAATTATTTGCCAAATTCATCAAGTGTGAGTTCAGGCTAAAATCAGTTGCCTTCCTCAGGCATGTGGTCTCCAAAGAGGGTATTCAAGTGGATACTAAGAAAATAGCGGCGGTAAAGGACTGGCTAAGACCCACTTCTTCGATAGATATTAGGAGTTTCTTGGTTCTAGTCGGCTACTACAGATGGTTTGTTAAAGGGTTCTCCTCCATTGCCTCCTCTTTGACCAAACTAACTCAGAAAAATGTGAAGTTTCAGTGGTATGATGAATGTGAGAAGAGTTTCCAGGAGCTGAAGACTCGACTCACTATAGCCCTAGTCCTGAATCAGCTAGAAGGTTCAATCGGGTTTGTGGTCTTGATGCCTTTAGAGTTGGCCTTGGTTGTGTTATGATTCAACATGGTAAAGTTATAGCTTGCGCTTATAGACAGCTCAAAGTTCATGAGAAGAACTATTCGACTCATGATCTTGAATTGGCAGCGGTAGTGTTTGCTTTGAAGATTTGGAGACACTATCTCTATGGAGTTAATGTGGATGTTTTCACTAATCACAAGAGTTTTCAGTATGTGTTCAGTCAGAAGGATTTGAATCTTCGTCAGAGGAGATGGCTAAAGTTATTGAAGGATTATGACATGAGTGTGTTCTATCACCCAGACAAGGCTAATATAGTGGTTGATGCCCTCAGTAGGATATCTATGGGAGGTGTTGCTCATGTCAAAGAAGGAAAAAAGGAACTATCAAAGGACATCCACAGGTTGGCTCGGTTAACGGTCCAGTTAGTTGATTCAGCATAAGTTGGAGTTGTAATCCAGAGTGGGTCAAAATCCTCACTGGTGGTGGAGGTTAGGTCAAAGCAGGATGAAGACCCAATTCTACTCAAGTTGAAGGAGGCAGTTCTATGAAAAGAGGTGAAAGCATTCTCCTAAGGGGGAGATGGTGTGCTCCGTTAATAGGACAAGTTATGTGTTCAAGAGGTAGATAATTTGAGACAGCAGATATTAATGGAAACTCACAGCTCCAGGTATTCTATCCACCAAAGTGCCACCAAGATGTACCGTGATTTATAGGAAGTCTACTAGTTGAATGGCATGAAGAAGGACATTGCAGAATTCATGGCTAAGTGTCCAAACTACCAATATGTCAAAGTTGAACATCAGAGGCCTGGGGGTGTGACTTAGGATATCAGCAATCCTACCTGAAAGTGGGAAGAAGTGAATATGGACTTCTTCACACGTTTACCTCATACTCACCAATAACATGACTCAATTTAGGTGGTCGTAGACCGAATGACCAAGTCAACACATTTCCTACCAATTAAGACTACAGATTCAGCGGAGGATTATGTTAGACTATATATCTAGGAGTTAGTCAGATTGAATGGAGTTCCCTTTTCCATCATTTCAAATAGAGGTACTCAGTTCACCTCGCATTTTTAAAAGTCTTTTCAGAAAGGACTTAGCACTCAGGTCAAGCTCGGTATGGATTTTCATCGACAGACAGATGGTCAGGCTGAGTGAACCATACAGACTTTAGAGGATATGTTGAGAGCTTGTGTGATCAACTTAAAGGGTAGTTAGAATGATCACCTAACTTTCATTGAATTTGCATAAAACAACAGCTACCACTCTAGTATTCAGATGGCCTCATTTGAGGCATTATATAGTAGGAGGTGTAGATCTCTATAGGTTGATTTGAGGTTGGTGAAGCTACCCTGATAGCACCTGATTCAGTTCATGAAGTAATGCAAAAAGTTCAGCTTATTAGAGGAGAACGGCTAAAAACAGCTCAAAGCTGACAGAAATCATATGCAGACGTAAAGAGAAGAGAATTAGAGTTTGTGGTGAATAATTGGGTGTATTTGAAGATTTCACCTATAAAAGGGGTGATGAGGTTTGTTAAGAAAGAAAAACTTAGTCCTAGGTATGTTGTCCCTTAAGAATCCTAAGGCGCATTGGAAAGGTGGCCTACGAATTGGAATTAACTGCGGAGTTAGCATCGGTGCACCCAATATCCATGTGTCCTTGTTAAAGAAATGCATCGGTGATCCGACCTTAATGGTGTCTCTAGAGAGTGTTGGTGTAAAGGATAGCCTCTCTTACGAAGAATTTCCAGTTCAGATCCTAGACCGTCAGGTTTGTATTCTAAGAAACAAGGAGGTCACTTCAGTAAAAGTCTTATGGAGGAACCAGCTAGTTGAAGGAGCTACATGGAAAGCAGAAGCAGACATGATGGCTAAATACCCTTACCTATTCCCTTCCAGCTCAGTTTCAGTATCAGGTACTAAATTCATCCACAATACTCTATTCAATTCCATACTCATCATCTCTATTCATGTTTAAATGTGCACCCTAGTTTCATAAGTTCAATTAGCGTGTCTATCTCAGTACGAAGTCACTGAGTCAATCATTCCTTCAGAAATTAGTTTATAGCTTTCAGTACGGGATTACAACTCTTTTCTCAAGCCCTTCAGATTATTTAGCCTTCATTCGAGGACGAATGTTCCCAAGGGGAGATATTGTAACACCCTAGAAATCCCTGGTGATCTTGGGCATAATTGCATGCCCAAGTGCTACTTTATAACTCAATTTAGTCTTGTTTATCT
>JACEIK010000190.1:125295-149207 GCA_018107945.1 Datura stramonium | reverse complement strand
CTCTTACGAGCTTCTGAAGTCTAGGCCTGGCAACAAACATATAAGTCTACCATCACAATAAACTGAGAACTAAAAGAGTTTCTATAGTGTTCATAACGCGTATCACATTTAACCTGCTCCCTTTCAGCGAGGGGTCCTGCAGTACGGTCTGTATACGTTTTCTAGCAGCTAACCAGAATTTATGTAACTGTAATCCCTATTAGCAGCTAATCGCAAAATATCTGATATTTATATATGTATATCAATAACAGCTAATTACAACATATCAAACTACAATCTAATGGTAGCAA
This sequence comes from Datura stramonium, assembly GCA_018107945.1. NCBI lineage: Eukaryota > Viridiplantae > Streptophyta > Magnoliopsida > Solanales > Solanaceae > Datura > Datura stramonium. Next base: position 148,917 of record JACEIK010000190.1, on the reverse strand, counting down.
CTATCTGCAGTATCTAAGATCGTTATTTCTATTCGAGAACATAAGTCATAACACTGTACGACTAGGATACTTGTCGAGAGTTAAGCCTTACATACCTCGTTCGCCGTTTTCTGACTAACTGATGAGTATCAGCTCGTATTCAACTGCCCTTCTTAACTGTAATCATATTAATGGAAGAATAGGGCCAACTTCGTTACTGAATTTGAAGAAAACAATAACTTTATATATATAGTAACTATATTTCAACCTATCGAAAGATGATTGAAAACTTGTAATTTTTCGGGAGTCTAGAAGGGAGAAATGCTTACTTTAAGTCTGTGATCGTATTGACACTAGTTTGAAGCAATTCCACCAACTCTGGCTCGGCGGGACGACGATTTGTCGGGCATATTTTACGAAAATAACTCCGCAGTGATGCTCTCTACAGCCTTATACTTCACTACCCGGAGTTAATTTAGATTTGGACGGCGTTTAGCGGCATAATCGGATGATTTTCAATAGTGTCCCTTCGTTCTTACCTCTGCTGGCCGAGGTTATTTGAAAAATAACATAACATCTAAGTGTGAGACCTTTATATACTTGAGGCGGCAGACAAGGCAACGTGGCACTCTGCCGGTCGCGCCAATTCTGCTCCGTGCCATTTTGCCCCTCTGGGCAACTTGGTTCGGCCTCCTCCCGTGAAATCCTGACTTTGCACTCGTACGGCCTTTCCCGGGGCCCTTTTCTCGTACGTATGACACTCTAAAACTCTCAACCAACATACGAATAGGCCGACTAAATGTTAGAAACTTACAGGGTGTAACAGCACACACCCACTCATACAAGAAAATGTTCCATTGCACTTTTAGGGGAAAGCAGTTGTCACATCTGGTTGTCTGATTAACCATAGCCTTCCTTTGCTATTCAAAATCAAGTCCGACACACTCTTTTTATTTCCTCAGTCAACTTTGTTTTATCTTTCAGAATGTCTTTGGGATCAATTGCTTTGTCCATATCCTCACTCCAGGAAAAGACAAATTGGCCCCTCGTGCACTTAAATATGTCTTTCCCGGATTCAAGGGTATAAAATGGATATTGATGCTTCTCTCCTGACCTCTAAAGATACCTTATGTCCTCTGATGTTACTTTCTTTGAGGTTAGCTCTACTTCACAACCTCTTCTGCTGAACATCTAGACATCTATGAGGTTTTACCAGTTCATTCTTTTGGAGATTCCTCCATAGTCTATCCCTCCACTCCATTTTCTACTTCTCCGTCTTCACCTCCACCATTTTTGACTTATCATCATTGTCCATGCTCCTTGTCCGGTCCATATGATTCACGCCCGCCACCGAGTCCTTGCTTGTTGGCTGTTGTAGACTTGTCTACACAGAGTTCTTCCGTTGCTGCTCGAAAAGATATTCGTTCTACTTGTGATCGTCATCCTATCTATACTTGTTCAGCTATCATTTTTTGTCACGGGCTCATTTTGCCTTTGTATCATCACTAGCATCTATTTCTATCTTAAGACTACAAGTGAAGCGCTTTCTTATCTAGGCTGGCAACAAGCTATGGTTGAAGATCTGCTTTACACTTTAGTGGTACTTGGGAGCACATTCCTCTACCACTTGGTAAGTCTATAGTTGGTTGTCTATGGTGAAGGTTGGCCACGACGGACAAATTAATTGTAAAGGTACGAGTAGTCGCCAAGGGTATACACAGATGTTTGGCTGACTATGGTGACACCTTCCCTTCTGAGGCTAAGATTGTTTCAATCCGTCTCTTTTTATTAATGGTTGTTGTTTGCCATTGCTCTCTCTACCAGTTGAATATTAAGAATTTCCTTCATGGGATCAGATGAGGTATATATGGAGCAACCACATGGTTTTGTTGCTTAGGGGATTCTAGTAACATGGTGTTCAGTCTACGACGAGCACCTTGTGACCTGAAGCAGTCTCTTTGAGCATGGTTTGAGGAGTTTAGCACGGTTATTCACGATTTTGGCATGGTACAAAGTGAAGCTGTTCATTTTGTGTTTTATCATCACTATGCTCCAAATTTGTTCATGCACTTTGGTGGTTTACATTGAAAACATAGTCATCACAGGTAATGATGACGAGGAAATTACCAACTTGAAACATCACCTTTTTCAACACTTTTCGTCTAAAGATCTTAAATTCTTGTTGTGATGGTCATCGAAATGTAGTTATTCACATTCTTTGAAACATAAAATTTGTTTTAGGGAAAGGACTACTTTACAAAGACTGAGAACATGAGAAAATTATTGTATATTTAGATGTGGACCGGAAGGGTCATCTTTTGATAGACGATCCTCTTTTGGGTACTGTGTTCTAGTTGGGGGAACTTTGGTGTTTTGGAATAGTAAAAAACAAAGTGTGGTTGCTAGATCTAGTGCAGAAGCAGAATATCGGCTATGGCATTGGCAATATGTAAATTCATATGGATCAACCAACTATTGAAGGAGTTGAAATTTGGAGAGGTCAAAGAAATGGAACTTGTGTGCGACAATGAAGATGCACTTCACATTGCATCGTATCCCTTATTTTGCAAGAGAACTAAACACATAGAGATTAATTGTCATTTGTCAGAGAAAACGTACCTCGGAAGATGTCGTCACAAGGTTCGTGCGATCAAATAATCAACTTGCAGACATATTCACCAAGACAAGTTATATATGTAGCAAGCTTGGTACATATTTTATATGCACCAGCTTAAGGAGGAGTATTAGAATCCTTGTGAATATTCTAAGAATATATGTAAATATTTTTGATAGCTTAATTTTCTCTTGTTGTAAGTTGTATTGATTTCCTTCCCTTTTCTGGACATGTAAAAGTAGCTATTTAAACCCCAATAGCTTGAGGAATAATCTAGCGGAGTTCTCCCTTAATTTTCTTCTTTCTCACATATATTATTTAGTAATTGAAGATCAATAGAAAGGCCATTACTAATGCAGTAGTACGATGATATGACTTGGTAATTTGATTATTGATTCTATCTTTTTGCTGACTAAAACATACAAAAAAAGAATGTTCAGTTGGACTGCATGCAAGGTTGAAAGTTGACTCTTTTCAGATGACACACTAATTTTGTCTTGACCAAATAGTTCTATTTGTCAACAATTCTCTTCTTCCGGATATTTTCTGGTGTAGAAACAACCCAAGTCGGCCAACTCAATCTCACTCTCCTCTTGTTTGAGGGCATTTCTAGATTGCACATTAACATGTAGAAGAGCACTATATACCCGGTCAATATGACTCTCAAACTATTGATCATATGTTGCTAGACAAGATCCTTCCCCACTACCTATCTTGGACTTTCTTTAGGTGCTAAATTGAAGTCAACTAAAATTTGGAATGATGTTATTGAGAAGGTTGAAAAGAGATTTGCTACATGGCATTTACAATACTTCAGACTTACTTTGATCAATAGTTACAGCCTTAGGAGGAGATTTCTTTGGGAACGCCGCAGTCAATCACATAAATTCCTACTGTGAAATAGACCAAGGTCACTTAACCTAAATCCCAAGAGGGGTGGGATTAGAAATCTCAAACTCCATAGCAAAAACATGATGAAGTGGTTATGGAGATATGGCCAAAATGAAGCAGAATTCTGGAAAGATATAATAGATGCCAAATATGGTACTCATGGAGTTGGCCTCTGGAAGCACATCACTAACTACCAAGTACCAAGAGGCCTTCTTCCTACATTTATCCTTCAAAATTGGCAATGGGTCTAAGGTCAAATTCTGGAAAGATAGATGGTTGGGCAACACTTCTTTACAAGCTTCAGATCCTGGACTCTATCAGATTGCCAATAACAAAGACTGCTTTCTTAGTCAATGCTGAGACAACAATGTTTGGAGCCCCTTATTGAAGAGAAGCATGAATGGGAAGTTAATTATCTACTCAGTCTACTAGCCACCCTTAATAGACTATACAAGTGAAGAGCTACATTTAGACAAAATGGTTTGGGGAAACTCCAAGGAGAGGCAATATACCATCAAAGGCAACTACTACCTCATGTGCTCTCATAATGGATTGTTGGATAACTGGCCAGGGATGATGTTTGGAAAATCAGCCCACCTAAAGTAACATGCTTCACATGGCTTGCCTTTTGTAAACAAATGACACCTGTGCCTAATTCAATCCCAAAAGCAGGCTCATGGGGGGATGATTGCTCAAATCCATATAAATAGACCACCAATCCATTCCCCAACCAATGTGGGACTCTAACCCACTCTAACACCCCCTTCACGCTTAGACCCAACTGTAGTGTGGGCCGGGAGCCCAAACCGAGATGGACTTGGTATCAGAGCATAGACTTGTCGATCTTGTTTGGTTTGTTTCAAAGAAATGTTCGATCTTGTTTTTTTATCCATTGGCTCTTTTTTTAAAAATAAGAGGGGCAGGATCACAAATTGATCACTTTAAAGTGGTCATTTTGTATCACCACTACCACCATAGAAGGAGGCGGAGGACCTTTTCCGTCCAAACCAGTTCTCTCTGGCAACTAGGTGTGAAGCGAGTGTCCTTTGCGTGCCACTTGTACCTTTTTGTCCTTCACACGCCGGAGCGTGGAGGTGCGTCCTATGAGAATCGTTCAAGGGTTTGATTTCTGGAGTAGTCTCTTCAGTTCCGACGTATTCCACATTTTGTCTAGGGTTAAACCATTGTTTGGAGAAATTGTTCGACTTTCCAGGTTGGTTTCTTCCCATAGCTTCTGGGACTTTGAATCTGGTAGCTATTTTTGTGTGTTTGCCAACTGTTGGATTCTGCTTGGGATTGAATCACTGTTTATTTTTGGTTGCTTGCTGGTTACTTTGTTTCTCATCATTGGTATTGTCCAAAATTGATCTTTTTGGCTCTTGGCTATTTGATTTTATTGTTGAGTGATTTGTCTGTTATTTCTTGAAATCTGAAATCATTGGGGGATTCTAAAGCTTGGCTATTCTTGAGCTTTTTTTGTGTGCGCGCTAGTGACCTCTTGAATATTGTCTGTTGGGTCATTTGTTGATTTCTGTAATATTTGATACTTTGGGTATTTGAACTAATAAGCAAGGAGGAAATATGACTACAGATCAGAGGTGTAAAACAGGGTTGGTTTCGGTAAAAGAGTTTGCCAAATTCTCTCAATATCATAAATCACTAAAGGAATCCACTTCAGTTAATGCCTTTGTTGAGTCGGACAAAACATGTCTTATCACCTCTTTAAATAAATGGGTTATTGATTACGGTGCCAAAAATCACATGACAGGTAATCCAAATATTTTTTCTAGTTTTCAATCACATAAAGCACCCTCTCCTGTTACTGTGGCTGATGGATCAACGTGTAACAGTATTGGATTTGGGACTGTTAAACTGACCTCCTTTATTACCTGTCATCTGTATTAAGTCTACCAAAGTTGGCCTTTAATTTGATTTATGTTAGTAAGGTCACCAGAGACCTTAATTATTATACCTCGTTCTTTCCTAATCGCTGTTTATTTGGTGATCTTACAACAAATAAATTTATCAATAAAGGACATGTGTCTGATAATCTCTACATCCTTGATGAATGGGAATCTTAGTTTGTTGCTTGGCGGTGTCTCCACTTGAAGTTACTCACACTCCAGTGATGAAATATCCTGAAACTGGGGACAGATCCATTTGAAGCACATTGTCGATTGGAACATCCTTCTTTATCTTTGTTGAAGAAGCTCTGTTCTCAGTTTCAGAATATTTCGTCATGTCGATTTGCAAAACACCATCACAAGTTATTAGGTCCAAGGGTTAATAAGGGGGCTGAGTTGACTTTTGAGTTAGTTCATTCTGATGCTTGGGGACCATGTCCTGTTGTTTGAAAGACTGGGCATAAGTATTTTTTCACTTTTGTGGATGATTTCTCTTGAATGACTTGAATTTATTTTATGAAGAGTCACTCTGAAGTGTGTACTCACTTTTCTGCTTTCTATGTTGAAATTAGAAATCAATTCAATGCTTCAATACGTATTTTAATGAGTGATAATGCTAAAGAATACATGTCAGAATTGTTTGGGACGTACATGAGACAATACAGTATTCTTCGTCAATCTTCACGTGTTGATACACCCTCTCAAAATGGAGTTGCCGAGGGGAAGAATAGACATCTACTTAAGATAGCTCAGGCACTTTTATTAGAATAAAGGTTCCTAAATAGTTTTGGGCAGATACAATCTTTACAACTTGTTTTCTAATTAATCGCATGTCATCTTCTGTGCTGGATGGTAATATGCTTTATAGTGTTCTTTTTCCAAACAAGTCACTATTTTCGGTGGAACCTAAGGTGTTTGGAAGCATGTGTTATGTTCAAGATGTCCGACCGTCTGTTACCATGTTGGATTCCAAGGCATTGAAGTGTGTGTTCCTAGGCTATTCTCTCCTTTAGAAAGGATGCCAGTGTTATTCTACTGAACTTGGCAAAGATCTAGTGTCAACTGATGTGGTATTTTCAAAGATTACACCATTTTTTTATTCACCCTCCCATTTCTATGAGTCAGGGGGAGAAAGAGGAGTGGTTAGTTTATTAGGTTATTCGTGCTTTGACAGAACAATCGGATGATGTTGTTCCTTTATCTCCCGATGTTTCTATTGAGCACCAATCGACTATTGTGCCTTCAACATATGAGACATTTATGATAGCAAGATCCCCAATTGTTCAAGTTTACTTGAGGAATTAAGAGGCTAATGATACATGTCCTGTATCAGTTTCATTATCATCAGATCGTCTTCCATCTGATCTTCCAGAAAATCTTGACCTCCCTATTGCTCTTTGCAAAGGTACACGTAATTGCAAGGCCACATATTCCATTGTTATTTTGTTTCCTATGACCGTGTGTCCTCTACATCGAGATCTTTGATTACTTCTCTAGATTCTATCTCTGTACTCAAAACAGGGAAGGTGGCTTTGAATCATCCTAGATGGTCTGATGCAATGCTTGATGAAATACATGCCTTAGAGGAAAACCACATATAGGATTTGGTGGATTTACCAAAGGGAAAGAAACCGGTAGGATGTAAGTGGGTCTTCACAGTTAAAGTTGATCTAGATGGTTCTATAGCAAGACTTAAGGCTAGACTTGTGGCTAAAGGGTATGCTCAAACCCATGGGGTAGATTATTTAGACACCTTCTCTCCGGTTGCCAAACTTACTTCTGTATGCTTGTTCAATCCTCTACCTGCTTATGTGAATTGGCCTTTACATCAGTTAGATTTCAAGAATGCATTCCTTCATGGTGATCTTCAGGAGGAAGTGTATATGGAGCAACCACCTGGTTTTGTTGCTCAGGAGAGTATGGGAAAGTCTGTCATTTGAAGAAGTCTTTGTATGGCTTGAACAGAGTCCGCGGGCTTGGTTTGGCAAGTCTAGTGAGGCAGTTCAGGATTTTGGGCTGAAATGAGTTAATGTGATCATTGAGTCTTCTATCGGCAATCAACTATTGGTACTATCCTCCTTGTTGTATATGTTGATGACATTGTCATCACAGGAAGTAATTATATGGGGATCTCTTTCCTCAAATCTTTCCTACATACTAGATTTCATACGAAAGACTTGGGTCAGTGGAAATACCTTTTGGGAGTGGAATTTAATAGAAGTAAGAAGGGAATTTTTCTATCTTAGAGGAAGTATATTCTTGATCTGCTTGTAGATACTGGAAAGTTAGCAGCCAAACCTTGTAGTATTCCAATGATTCCCAATGTGCATCTTGTGAAAGATGATGACGATCCTTTTGATAATCCACAGAGAGATAAAAAGTTAGTTGGGATGTTAAACTACCTTACAGTGACTTGTTCAAATATTGCTTTTGGGGTGAGTGTTGTTAGTTCATGTCTGCACCACATTCAAACATTGAGAAGCTTTGGGACAAATTCTATGTTACCTGAAAGGAGCTCTTGGACTTGGATACTGTATAGAAATCACAATCATACTCATGTTGAGTGTTTTGCAGATGCCGATTGGGCTGGATCGAAAATTGATGGAAGATCTACTATAGGCTATTGTGTCTTTGTTGGAGGGAACCTGGTGCTATGAAGGAGTAAGAAGCAAAATGTTGTATCTCGATCCAGTGCAGAATCTGAGTACAGAGCTATGTATAGTCTATGTGTGAGATTATGTGCATACATCATCTTTTAACTGAAATTGGGTTGAAGCATTATATATCAACAAAACTCTGGTTGATAATCAAGTTGCTTTTCATATTGCCTTGAATCCGGTTTTTCATGAAATATATGGAGGTTGTCTCTCATTTTATTCATGAGAAAATTCAGGAAAGCCTATTTCCACTGGTTATGTGAAGATAGGGGAGCAACTAGCTGATTTTTTCACAAAAGTGTTAGAATGAAACTCGAGTTGATTATCTTTGTAACAAGTTGGGCATGATTAATATCTATGGTCCCACTTGAGGGGGAGTGTTATAGAATGAATGTAGGCACCTTTAGGTGTAATGTACATAACTTAGCAAATATCTAGGGATNTAGTACCCTTCCTGCTACTATATCTGACTTGCGGCTGGCTATGAATGAATGTAGGCACCTTTAGGTGTAATGTACATAACTTAGCAAATATCTAGGGATATGGTAGCAGATCTGTAGGGATATGATAGCACATATATAGAGATATGATACAATATCTTTCGAGTATTTTCTTATTTAGTTTCTTTAATTAGAGCTATTGTATTTGTACATATACACCTTACATAATGGAATAATACACAAGTTATTCTCTATACCTTATCTTTTACAAAATTAGGCCCAAGTTCCATATCTTTACACCTTTAATAATGTTATCCTTGCACAAGATAATCTTATGTAGAAGGAAGATAGTCCTAGTCAACATATGCTATATGTGCCTTCAAGCTTCAAAAAATGTTAACCACCTTCTTATGCACTGTCCAATTGTAGTAGACATTTGGAATTGCTTCCTCTCTATTTGTAGTCTACACCGGGTCTTTCCACAATCCATCAGAGAAGCCTCTTCTAGTTGGATCTTTTGGAAAGGTGATAAAGCCATCAAAAGGTTGTGGAGAATGGTTCCTGCAGTAATTTTTTGGTGTGTCTGGAAAGAAAGAAATCGCAGATGTTTTGATGTGGTCTCAACTTCGAATCACTATCTAAAAGCTAGCTGTCTAGTTAACTTGTTTTGCTGGATTGTTTGTCTCCTGTAAATAGTGCGACACGTTTTTGGATTTTGTTTGCCCTTTGATTTTATCTTTGGTCGTTGTGCTAGAGCGAACTCTGTTGTACGCTTTTGCTAATAGCATCAGCCTGATGCTCCTTAATGATATTTACTTCATCCAAAAAAGGTTGAGAGTTGACTTTTAAAGATTTTTGGCCTTTTTAGTGCAAGAAAAAGCTCGAGTTTGCGCACCTGAGGGTGTTACCTAGTGGTCAATGAAGTGGGTTGAGAATTGTGAGGTTTCAGTTTCAAAATTCAGCGGAGGCAAAAATATCAGGTGAGTTCTTCCAATCTGTCCAAGACTTGATGGATAGAATTACCCCATTCTTGTGCTGTTTGGAGGTAACAATACTCGAATTAGTCTTGGTGCATGCAAGCTGGCCGGGACAACACAGTTTTAAAAAAAGTGTCGAGTTCGCTTTGATAAGAATTTTTTCTCAACTTTAGTGGGAAATATTTAGAAAGGGCTCCTTATGATCCCCTGTGCGGTTTTGCTAAAGCACAAGACAAATATTATTAATGGTCAGTATTCAAGTTATGCTGCAGCTTCAACACTCTAGGTACCAAAGTAAAATTTAGCTTCATTTTCTTAACTATAAGTCATTGAAGGGGCACAAATTAAGCATTTTGGGCAATGATTTAGAAGTGAAATGTGTGGTAATTAATCTATCAATTGGGACAGTTGAGCATATCCATTATGATAGTTGGTGTGGATTTGTTCCTCAAAGAAAGGATTTTGTAAGGCTATGGGCTTGCAGTAACTTTAATGCTACAGTATAACATTGTCTTTTCTTTTATTTCATCTATTCCTGAGCTTTTTATCTATTTTATCTTCTAATATGTCCTTTCTGTAATCAGTGAGCTATGCTTTTGTGTCTTCTGCTGTAGACTAAGCTATTTCTCTGCCAAGAATTGAGAAAAAGCTTTGATTTTAGTCTTTCTTTGTTGGTAAACTACAATAGAGAAGTTCCATATTGGTTAGGCTTTTTGGGTTTTGTAAGTCAAAGTTACTTTAGTCTATGAATCTTCTTTTCAACATGATTCTTAGATTTGTTGTTGTGATTTGATTGATCTGGAAAGGTTCGTAATTGTGTTACTAACGCTGTTAACTTTTTTGTATTATGCCAAGTATTCAACAATTTCCTTCTCGATATGCAATTTACGCCCTGTCTCAATGTGATCTGCCAGCAAATTGTGCCACCAGTTTTAAATTCCTTCTCGGATCAAGATAGCAGAGTTCGTTATTATGCCTGTGAAGCTCTGTATAATATAGCAAAGGTGAGATAGATAACTCGTAAGCTGCAATGCTTTTTTCTTTTTCTCTTTCTCTTTCTTTCTAACTTCAACTGTGCTACTTTTGCAGGTCGTAAGAGGAGATTTCATCGTATTCTTCAACCAGATCTTTGATGCGTTATGTAAGCTTTCAGCAGACTCAGATGCTAATGTGCAAAGTGCTGCTCATCTATTAGATAGGCTTGTGAAGGTAAAACTAATTGTTCTTCCTGTCATTGGATGTTGTACTACTTGATATTGCAAGACTACAGAGTAAAGGGTTAGTTGAAAGACTAGAAATGAAATGTATCTAAGGATAGAGAAATTGACATGTAGCATCAACATGGGATTGAGGGTTTTTGTGATCAAAGATGAGGCCTTTAAATGATTGTGGTTCTTGAAAATAGTTAGAATAGTATAGTTAATTATGGATAGATTACTTGGCTTCTTTCTTTTCTCTCGTTTTACTTATTCTTTAGTTATTGTCATTCCAATGGTTCATCAGCCAGACTGAACATTTGGTGACATGGGAGTGCTGGTCTTTTCTCTCCAAAAATGATAATCTGTTTTAATCGAAAGATCTGCACACGTTTGATATTTATGTGACCGTAAATTATTAATTGTTTTGCAACTTTTGTGGGATGCAGGACATTGTCACAGATAGTGATCAATTCAGGTGAGCTGTTATACCACCAATATCTTCAACTGGAATGAATTTACTTTTGACTGGTTGATGAGTCTTATATGGAAACAGCATTTGAATAGATTATTTAATTTCTTATGCAGCATTGAAGAATTTATTCCGCTGTTGAGAGAACGGATGAATGTCCTCAATCCTTATGTTCGCCAATTTCTCGTTGGGTGGATCACAGTTTTAGACAGTGTTCCAGATATAGATATGCTTGGTTTTCTTCCTGATTTTCTTGATGGTTAGTGCCTGTATATCAAGTGTAAAGAGTCCAGTGCGATTCAATCCTCTGTTTTCGCAAATCATTGTGGTCTTACTTTGATTGATCTACTGCAGGATTATTTAATATGCTGAGTGATAATAGCCATGAAATTAGACAACAGGCTGATTCTGCACTCTCCGAGTTTTTACAAGAGATTAAGAATTCTCCAGTAAGATTACTGCCCCTGTGGATTGTTGAACTGTTGAATGATATAATGGTCAGATTGAAAAAAAGTATCATACAACTTGCAGTTCTTTATTTTAATAATGGCCTAGTTGAGATTTGAGTGATGATGATGCAAAAAATGTCTACTCTCAAGTGTAGCTTGTGGTTATCAGTAATCTTTTAGTGGTTGTGTCTGGCTTTTGATTTAGGCATGGTAGAGGTATCTTTTCGTATGGTTTTGTGTCTCCAACCTTTGCAAGTAAGATTTCGTCCTTTTTTTTTCCTTTCAAAAAATCAGAAATGAAAAATAGAAGAAACTCCTTTTTGAGTAAATCAGAGATAATTTTGATAAAAAAGAAAATTTTAGTATCTTCTTTTTCTGGATTAATTTTTAACTTTGAAGTAGTACTGCTTTCCAGTCTGTAGATTATGGTCGCATGGCAGAAATACTGGTACAAAGGGCAGGCTCGCAGGATGAATTTACTCGGTTGACTGCGATAACTTGGGTAAGGACCTTGACATGTATGACTCATCATGCAACTTGTCATTGTTAGCTTCATTTTCCATTGATATGATTTGATACTTCCCCTCGCTGGGCTTTCTTTGGTATAAAATAGTTAATAGTTCGCTACTTGCTTTGGTTTGTAGTATCAGTTTTAATATACTGCTTCCCTCTGCAGATAAATGAGTTTGTGAAACTTGGTGGAGATCAGCTTGTACCTTATTATGCAGACATTCTGGGAGCAATTTTGCCCTGTATATCTGATAAGGAAGAGAAAATAAGAGTTGTAAGCATACTGTCTTATTGCTATGCACTTTACTTTATTCCCTATTTGTGCTGCCTTTTCTTTTTGATGTTTGTGCTTGTTATTCCTTCTGTATCTTCTTTTTTCTCTTTTCCTATTCTCTGCTTGCTCTAATCAGGTTGCTCGTGAAACGAATGAAGAACTTCGAGGAATTGAGGCTGATCCAGCCGAGGGATTTGATGTAGGAGCAATCCTCTCCATTGCTAGGAGGTATGAAATTAAAGAGGGAAATATAGTTTTTCATATTTTGAAATAGTTTTCCTTGATGTTGCATTTACTATCAGAAATCAAAGTCGTTGTATGAAAGTGGCTTTCGGGATATATGTTATTTAGATTTCTTATAAACTTTTTCATATCTGTTTATCAGGCAGATGTCCAGTGAATGGGAGGCAACACGTATTGAAGCATTGCATTGGATGTCAACCCTGCTAAATCGATATCGCTCGGAGGTAAAAGTGAAAGTTTCAATTATATAAACCGGTTCTTTTTTTTCTTATTGTATGATAGTAAGCTCTGTCATGGTCATGAACGAGGTTATGCAAGTTGAAATTTTGCTTAATATCTTTTTTTGAGACTAGTAATGTTGTATTCTTCAGCATTAGGAGATGCTGGCTACCCAAAAGAGAATTTACAGTGAGAAAGGGATTACAAAAACGTTACAAATGTCCTAATAAGTCTATTATCTGTCCAATATCATCTATACATTCCTGTTTACACCATAAAAGTAAGGATATGATATAATTCCATTTGACTTTGTTAATGGAATTAGCCTATCCTCGAAACATATCCCATTCCTCTCTATCCATACTGTCCACCAGATGCATGCTGGGATTGCCTTCCACCATTTCTTTTGACTTCTACTACCACCTCTTCTAATCCAGCAACTCAAAAGGTCAGCCGTGTCTTCTGGCATTGACCAATATTTACTTGTTAGGCTCAGGAATAATGACCAGATTTGATAGGTTATTCTGCAATACAGAAAAGATGTTTATTAGTCTCCTCTGCCTCATTGCACTGAAAACACCTGGATATTATTTTGAACCCCTTTCTTTTCAGTTTTTCCTGAGTGAGACATGCCTTCCTAGCCACCAGCCATGTAAAAATTTTTACTTGAGTTGGTGCCCAGCCTCTCCAAATCTGTTTCCAAGGGCCTGCTCTCCCTTCTTGTTGCTCCCTCTCCTCTCTATGATATAGTCTGTTCACTGTGAAATTCCCATCAGCAGTATGCTTCCAGTTGATACATCAGGGGTTGCTGAGGTTCCTTTGAAGCTGCTTACTTCTTGCAGTAGTTGAGCCAACCTATCCACTTCCCAATCATTCAAATGGCCCCTGAATTGAATTTTCCATCCACTAGTGGACCAACTTTCAGCCACTGTAATATCAGGATTAGTACAAAAAGAAAAATAAACCAGGGAAAGAATCCATCAATGCCATCTGACCACCACTCCATTCATCTTTCAAGAACAAATTCTTTGCCCATTCCCCACCTTCTGAACAGTGCTCTCTGAGAATCTGGTCCACAGACTCCTTATTGGCCTCCAAACTGCAACACTATAGGTATTAGTGACAGGATTGGTGATCCATGGAGTGTGTCCATATTTATTATGTATGACCTCCATCCACAATGCATGCTCTTCTGTTGAATACCTCCATAGCCATTTCATCAACAAACATTTATTGTGCAGCAGCAGATTCCTGACACCAAGACCGCCAGAGTTCTTGTTGAGCTGAGCAATCTACCACTTCACCAAATGCATACCCTTACCTTCCTTGTTGCCAAACCATAAGAAGTCTCTTCTCTGTTTATCTAGCTTCTTGACCACTTCAGAAGGTATTATAAACAAAGACACAACGTAAGTTGGCAGCGAGTCTAGTACAGCATTGATTAGAGTGAGTCTACCCCCTAGTGACAAGTATTGAGACTTCCACTTGGCTAACTTCTTTTCTGTCTTCTCAATTATCCCGTCCCATATCTTCATGTCCTTATACTTGTTACCTAATGGCATGCCCAAATAAACAGTAGGCTGATGCTCCACTTTGCGCCCCAAGATATTACCAACCCCTGCACCTGTGCCACCTCCCTGATAGGAAATAAGCTGCTCTTCCTCTAGTTTATACTAAGGCCAGACACTGCCTCAAAAGTAAGCAGTATCACCCTGATATAGCTAATCTGTTCAGCTTTGGCCTCACAAAAAATCACAGTATCATCTGCGTAGAGAAGTTGACAGATTTCTAGTATCATCTATTATTTACACTACATTATCCACGTGGATACCTAATGTGAGTAGTCTTGGGAATTTCAAAGACCTAGAAAGCTGCATTACTGATATCTGAAACTTACATTTCTTTCTTTTCTTCATAACTTTAACTTCCATTGCGGAACATATTCAATTTGTTTAGCATGGGCCAAACATTTATGTTCAGTAGGAGAAAAGCCTCTGTATTTATCTTGCTTGTTCTCTCTTTTCTTTCTTCTAGGAGGATGAAGTGCAGGAGAGTGGAACACTAGATTATGTAATCTTTTACGATATAGTTTGATAAAATTGTTGCTTTTGTGATATGTTATGCAAAAATATTTTCCATATTTGTTTCAACTTTCACAAGTAATATGATGTATGTTGTGTGTGAACATTCTCTTTGATAATACCCTGATTTTGCAAAGACATCGTTTTATCAGTCTATCAATAATTGCTTTCATTTGCATTTGCTTACATTTCCGTGGTTCCTGAATGTTATCAGTGTAGGTGTTCATTCTTCTTATTTTTGAGACAGGTCTTAGTTTTTCTTAATGATGTCCTTGATACTCTTCTAAAGGCGCTATCTGACCCCTCTGACGAGGTACTTCCTACTCCTTTGCTCTTCTTAAGATGATGTAGTTTGCCTAGATGATGTCAAGGTTCACAGTTATGATCAACACAAGTTATATTTCACAGTACTTTTGTGATGGACCTGGCCGTGACAACCTTGTGTTTCTTTTCTGATTTTCTTTTGCCTTGGTTGGCTTTTGAAACTTGTCTTTTAGCTGTATCTATGGGCTTGTCCTTGGTTTTGTACCCTGGTCTAATTTATTTTAAAAACTTTTGGTATTATAAGTGGTTCCTTTCCTTTTTCTCTTTTGATATTTTTTCTTGACCCTTTGTGATATAAGTGTTATGCGTAACAACCAATTAGCTTTTTTCTAGATTGTTCCTGATCCCCATGTTTTATGAAATTTTGAAACACCAGCATCATTTGCTATTGCTTCAAGCCTTGTAAATATTTTCTGTTTTGTGCAATAAACCAAAAGCCTGCTGATTGTCTTCCTACACTTGAACTTTTCTACTATGTAAAGTTTGGTTGTTACTTTTTTAGTTTATTGCTATTAATATCTTCCTATCTGATAAGGAAAGCAAGTCAAATTCATTCTTGGTCTGGTTAATTCTTCCTACTTTTTAAGTTTTGTGAACTACATATTGTGATAAATTCCCATCTCACATATTTCCATCTTGACCCAGATTACCCCCTACTTTTGAAGAAAGTTAAAGATAAAAACCATTGTATTTCTGGTTCTGATCTATGATCAAACTCCTTTACTTGGAAGGGAGTGGGGTGGTGAGGATGGGGTTTTTCGGTTATGATTGATGTTGCTGGGAAAATTTTTAGGTGCTTAAATTATAACGATAACATGCTTGATTGAATCTTCACATCCACTAATTTTGAGGTTGCGAGTGTATAAGGAATTTCCCACTAATATGTTGAGTCTGTTAATTCTCTTTCAGGTAGTGCTTTTGGTGCTCGAGGTGCATGCATGTATAGCTGAAGACCCTCAACACTTCTGCCAGCTTGTTGTGTTCCTGGTTCATAACTTTCAGCTTGATCACTCACTCCTGGAAAAGTACATGTTTTTTTTTCTGTTCAGTTTTGGGTCCATATTTATGTCTTTTCATTGTTTCTCAAGTGTTTTGAGATCCTTTTCTGTTGAGATCTTACCTTCTGATTTCCTCTCAGACGTGGATCTTTGATAATTCGTCGGCTGTGTGTCCTTCTAGATGCTGAAAGAGTTTATCGGGAACTGTCTACCATACTTGAAGGGGAATCAGATTTGGATTTTGCATCTATCATGGTTCAGGTTTCACTTCTGACAGATTATTTAGCTGGAGACTATCTTGATTCTGACAAACGGGGTGAAATAATTTGTGACAGTTATTATGTTTTGTGAAGTATAACTTATTGGAAAACATAGTAGAGAAACTTAGAATTATGCAGCTCCCCTTGGGTCGGTTTCACACTGTCTCCAATGCTCAAAGAGAAGGCTGAGCATCTGCTTATTTCTGTTTCAGGCCTTAAACTTGATTTTGCTTACTGCATCTGAGTTGTCTGACCTTCGAGATCTTCTTAAACAATCACTGGTCAATGCTGATGGGAAGAACTTATTTCTTTCCTTATATGCATCATGGTGCCATTCTCCAATGGCAATAATTAGTCTCTGCCTATTAGCTCAGGTATGCTAGAACTTCTCTTTTTTTTTTTGTGAGATAGCAGGTAAGCTAGAACGTTCACTTGTCTCTCGCAAGTCTTTACACCTCTCTTTTTGAACTGAACAGATCTTCGTCCTTGTTTCTGTTTGAGATTTCCTTACAGGCATATCAACATGCAAGTTCTGTTATCCATTTGTTGGTTGAGGAAGACATCAATGTGAAGTTCTTAGTCCAACTGGATAAGTTGATCCACCTTCTGGAGACTCCAACCTTTGCTTACCTTAGGCTGCAGGTATTTTGGGTTTGTCCTTTTATCAGGTTGCTAATCCTTGAAATTTGGTTTCCTTGTTTTTTTGTTAAGGTTGATAATTTATTAATATAGAGGAAATCTGCCGTATACAAGAAATATAGCAAAAAGTAGAGAATTTACATCAAAAACATGATTCTCTGCGAAAGATACCGAGTCATCTATACAAATAGGTTTCTCAAGGGTGCACAAAAAAAAGCAATCAAAGACTATTGGTTATTCCTCATATGCACAAAATCAGTTTCAATTCCCTCAAACGTTCTCCTGTTGTTTGCTGTCCATACGACCCACAAAAGAGCTAGCAGGGCCACTTCCCATGCCTTTTGTCTTCTTATCCTACTTCTGCCAGCCCAGCTATGCAACACATGTCTGAAGTAACTGACACCACCCACTGTGTACCAAAACAGTTCAAGATCACTCTCCACAGATTCGTTGCCACCTTAAAATGCACCAAAAGATGATCTATTTCTTCATCCGAGCATTTACACATGTAGCACCAATTAACACCAGTAATTTCTCTTCCTCAAATTCTCAGCTATCAGAATCGCTCCCCTCACTGCCAACCAAGAAAAAAATAACACACTTTTATGGGCGCCCTGATAATTGAAAATGGTAAGTGTGGAAACATGTCTTCTCTCTCACCTCCAAGAATCCTGAGTAGAGGTTGATATGGTCTGCTTGTATAGTAACTTCAGCAAATTTTGGAATTCCCACATCTCCGACTCTTGTATGTTTGTTCGTTATGCTTTTGGCAGAAGCAAGTTTTTTTTTTTGTGTGTGGTGTGTGTGTGAACTTGAGATATTATTGTTGAAGAAGGGAGTTTCCTTCTCTTTAAGTGATATGTGCTTCTTTTATCCTAATTTAAGCTGTAGAGACCAGCTATTTCAGCTAAAAAATGAGATGTCAATGATGAAAACTGCTGAATGTGAAGCAACAAGGGAACATTTCTTTTCGTTGCTTTTTAGAATTATCTGCATTGTGTTATAGTTTCTTAGTAAAAGATAAGGCAAGAAGCAAGGGCGTAGCAGCTGCGCGAAAGCCGTTGCGCCTTAGCGCACCCCTTGTCTTTTTGATTTCTAGGTGCTTTGAATGGTATAAAATTCATATTATTGATATATTTTCCTTGCTCCTACTAGCATATTTCTTGGTTCTGGCGTGTTTGGTGTAGCATGCCAAAGGATCAAAAAGCTTCTGTGGTCTATATTTCACAAGTAAACAATCACAGGAAACAACTTGGTGTAAAGAAGATTATGTTACTATCGACATATCTTCTTCACTAAACAATCTTATACCAACATATCTTACCATGAAAAGGCTGATCGACTATCATCCCTATTCTAGACAAGTGCGTCACCAGCTGCCTTACACCTAACATTTCTACCCTTAAACATGAAGAAACATGTAATCATGATAAGTGAAGTTTGTCAATTTTAAGACTGAAATCATATGGCACATTGACCTAATCATGAATGGGTACCATAAAGTGTAGCATCAAAGGTTTCAAAACAGGTTATTTCATAATCATAATACCGACAAAAAACCCATGTACATGTCTAGGCTAAGCACAGGACATCTCCCGGCTATGCAAAAGAATTAAGATAAGGACCTGCGCCCATTGGCAATGATAATGGTGCTCAGCCAAAGCTGAGGGAGGAATCAGCAGTGTTCCTGATTTTTGCTCCAGATTCCAGATTGATGGTTCTATGTGTGCGCAAATGAAGTGAATGTGGACGTAATTTGAGTTATGACTTCTCTATTCCATGGTGTCAGTTAAAATAGTCATACTCAGTTTTTGTGTGGTTGGATGTACTGATTGTGCTCAACTTATTGATTGCATCACAATATTTCAGGGAGTTAGTTATTTACTGTTTTCTTGCAGCTTCTTGAACCTGGAAGATACATATGGTTGTTAAAAGCCTTATATGGTCTGCTGATGCTGCTACCCCAGGTATGTTGTGAATTAATTCTCCACTGACTTCAAGTTGAAGGTCCTTGCACCAAATATATTCTCATTTTTAGTATGAATTTACTGCTTTAAAAGAGGTGCAGCGCAGAACTTCTAGCAAACGAAATGGTCCTCCACAAGGAGACCCAATCATCTCTGCTAGTATCTCATAGGTGCTCTTAAAATGTACAAGAATATTAAAGTTTCTCTAATCTGTACCAAGGTAGTTTATACCTTTCAAAAGCTCGTGATTTCTTTCTCTCCATATGTGAGTCGCAAAAATGTGGGTGGTCATTTTCCGCCTTGCTCATTTTCCTCCTAAATGGGCAACTCTGCAGCAGCTCTCAATCAAGGTCCTAAACGTTCTAGGCCCTACTTTATACCATGTGTGCCATCTGAAAGTAAAGTATTAAGTGGTTCACATCCTTCCCTGCCATTTTTGAATGAAACTTGAGCTGACTGGAATTTTCTTCCCCTAAGTTCTACCAATGTAAGGCTCCATTTATTTTTATTAAGATTAAGACGTCTAATCTGAATCACATCTGGAACTTGGGTTGACATGAAATTTCTTCCCCTAAGTTCTATCGACGTAAGACCCCATTTCAGTTTATTAAGATTAAGACGCCTAATCTGAATATTAGGATGCTGTATTAAGATCTGGATACTAAATGATTAAGATTATCTGTTTTCTAAACATTTGAATGTATAAAACTTGTCTTTATTTAATAATTGTTAAATACTCCTGCTGATTTATTTATGTGTCTTAGTTTGATTGGGCACTGTGTTTAGGAAAGATAAGGAAGACTTTTGAATCTTGTGGTGTTAAACTAAAAATGTGTAATGTACCAAAATATCTTTAAATCTTGTAGTCAAATATACCATGTGGGATGTTGGAACTAAGAAGTTATTAAAAATAAAAAGTGATATTCTTTTTGCAACAACCTAAAAGAGAAATTAAGACACATAAATTGAATTGGAGGAAGAGCCTGTTTGGATTTGGCTTATTTTGAGTGCTTTTAAGTACTTTTATAGTGTTTGGGTAAGTTTGAAAAGTGTTTTTAGGCCAAAATAACAAAAATAAGCCAAAGGCCATTAGTTAGAATTTCTAACTTATGACTTTTGGCTTAGAAGTCATAAATCATAAGCCAGACCAAACAGGCTTGAAATATATAACTCATATAAAATACTAATTAATTTAATACTATATCAACAAGATATTTTAAAAAATTATATGGTTGGGGGCAGCGATAGTGATATCGATGGCCAAGAGTGGTAGTGTAGGTGCTGGCTGAGATGGTGCTGTTGGCTGATGGTGGTGGTAGGTACGTGGTAGCTAAACGGGAATCATGTGACTGACAATAATGGCTAACAATGGTTGTTGGCAGTGGTATTAGTTGATGATGGTGGTTGTGGGTGCGTAGTAGCTAATGGTGAAGGTGTGTTGACAATAGTGGTTCATAGTGCTTGGTTGATAGGGGCAGTTGATGGTGGTGGATGATAGTGGTGGGTGATAGTGATAACTGATGGGGAGGTGAAGATTGATGGCAATGCTTAACGATATATAGTTCGTGATTGTCGATAGTGATTGGTGATCGTTGTGGTAACAATGTTGTCAAGGAAGAAGCATAAAAAAGCTCCAAGGTCTGTTGGGGCTTTAAGTACAATAGTGATTGATGATTGTTGTTGTAACAATGTTATCAAAGGGAAAAGTGCAAAAAAACTCTAAGATCCGTTGGGGCTTTAAGCGCAACGTTCAAATAAAAATGTGTGTTTTAATGAAGAAAGGGGTAGATGGAGATAAAAGAACATGTGCACACCAAGACTAATAATTATAAGCATGAATAACAAATATTTGGACAAAGATATTGAAAGAAAATTGCGATTAAGTGAAATATCAATTATTTAGTGTCCCCTCTTCAGAATCACGCTCATTGGGAAAGGAGAAGTATGCTTTAGAACCTTGGTACCGACATTGAAGTGCCCACTAAGCATGGCGAGGCACTTAATGTGTTTTATGCCTCACTTCAGAGCTTAAGCGTGCCTCTGACAACACTATGTGGTAATGGTTGTGGTTGGTGGTGATGGTTGTAAATAAAAAGTGGCTAAAGTGGTGACGACTGATTGTGCTGATTGGTGGCGGTGGTGGTTGTAGCTGAGGATAGTTGTTGTGGGTGGTAGTAGTTGGTAATAATGGATGGCGGTGCGATTAGCGATAAAAGTGGACGCAATAGTGGTGAAATTCAATTTTTACATCAATTCTGTGATGAATATCATATTAATAAATTTAAGATTTTGTTATAAATCTTAATCATTCAGACTCTATGCAGATGAATTAAGTAGTTGTAGAATAAAAAAACAAACGACTTTAATGATTGAGATCTAAATGATTAAAGATTCATACTTGTACAAATATACTTAAGGACTGAGATCTGAATGATTAAGATTCAGATCTTCATCAAGTGAGACCTAAGTATGGTTTCCCTCATAGCTAATCTCACTGAAAGGTATGCGTTTCTTGGGCTTTGCTAATCCAACCTGATAGAGAAAATCATGGCTGGCCTTCTTTGAAATCTATGATAGAATGACTACTGTGTAGTTTTTGTTATATTGTGTCTCCTATCCTGTGTCTGTACATGATTAAGAAAAACGGAGATATTCTCCTTATACACAACAGCTCAAGGAGGTTCTGGAGTTCTTCAACTTCTCAATCGTGCAGATATCATCTAAACATCAGATCCCAAATGAATTTTCCTTCCATTCGCTCTATACTGTGCAACATTTGTCATCTGTTGACAAGAACTCCTATAATTTTTTTATTCTCCTTCATAGGCTTCAACCATTTGAAATGGATATCTAAATAATCCTACAACTCCCCATGTGAGCCTGATAGTTCTCTGCTATGATACACCTCCCATAATACTTTGCGCCAACCTCCAAATTCATTTTTTACGGCATCATTAAAATCCTCATTTCTCTCACTCCTTGAACCCAGCTCTCTTAGATCTCCATCACTATTCGCTTCCCTCCCCTTTCAACTTCTGACAACAATTGCAGTGTTCTTCCTTTGACCATGAAAGACACCCTATTTTTTTTTTTTCAGAATTCTTGAATATTTTTGCCCACCCTTTTGGAAACCTGAACATTGTTCATTTTCAGCTCCTTCTCATCCCATCATCTGTTTCCGACCTGTTAAAATTAATCCCTGCTCCCTCCATCTCCCCAAACTGCTTCCTCCTCTTTACCATCTTCCACTTTGGGATTTCATTCCAGAGGTGTGACTTTCTGGCCAAATGTTAGCAGCATCACCTGATTGCTTCTATCTTCGCTATCAATGCACCAACTCTTGCAATTTGGCCTGCCTCAGTTGCCCATCATTTTTTTCCTTATTCTTTCTTGTGCAGTACATAGGGATTTCTAACCTGCTAATGGTGGACTTGGATTTTGGAACAATGGTACCTGACTGATTTCCTCCTATTGCTTTGTCGCCATCAAATAAGATTCTTGGACTTCATTTGCCTTCCTCTGCTCTGTGGACTCTCCGACCTTCAAAATCAGTGGCAAGTTGTAGTTTCTTGATCCATCTCCAGCCACCTCCTGCAGCTTTGTTTTCTCTGGTTTCTACATCTGCTTTGCTGTTAACTTGGTTTGGGAGCAAGAAGACACCGCGAATGGCTTTTTGATTAAATTCTGATGCGGGCTCTTCTAATTTAGGATATATGGCCAGCCTGGATGTAATTCCTTCAGTCTTAATTGCTTTTTGTGCATTGTGGAGCATGATCCAACATCAGTCCATTCTTCCTTTGGATCAGTGACGTAACCAGGAATATTAACAGTGTTCAAACTTATAAAGTAAATATTTTTTTTGAGAGTGGGTGCACCAATTTTTTTTAATGAAACTACGTAATATTTAATTTTGACACTTTGTACTTTGTCCCCAAAGCATTACCAAAGCACTAAATTTGAAATGTATTATTGAGTTTCTACCAAAATTTTTAGTTCAACTAAGAAAATCACACAAGAGAGTCCGGTAAAGAAAATCAAAGGCACCAGTAAAGAGAAAAAGTTGAAAGCTACTGAAAGAGAGAATAAAAGAAAGAAGAACGAGCTAGGCAACTAGCTGTTTCGACGGCGTCTGATAATTGAGGTTTTAAATAGACCTTTTCGAGTAATTTAAAGAAAAAGTCAAACCGACTTCACTTTAAGATAAAATTAGTAAAATTATCCACCCTTCATGCGTTGTGAAAAATATTACTCCTTCTAGGTGACACCTTTTGACTTGACACAAAGTTTAAGGAAAAAAGGAAGACTTTTAGAACTTGTGGTCAAAAACAAATCATAGAAATTTATGTGGCGATAAATCATTTCATTAAGAGTAAAAGGGGATTTTTAAAGTTAAGTTGTTTCTAATTGTAGAAAGGTGACATTCTTTTTGGGGCAGACTAAAAAGGAGAGGGTGCCACATAAGTTGGGACAGATGGTGCAATAAATTAAAAACAATATTTTTATAATTTAATTGATATAAAATTTTCAG
>JACEIK010000190.1:37407-125261 GCA_018107945.1 Datura stramonium | reverse complement strand
AATGAACTCACCAATATAAATATCTTTATTAGAATTAGAATTTACATTGAACTATAATTTTTATTATCAAATTATCTTATGAAAATGAAATTCTTTGTTTTTTGGTTGAAAGTGAACTTTATTTCATCCAAAAAAGAAAAAGTCTATACAAAGCACAAGCCAAAGCTGCCCTTCCTACTCAACTAACTTGTAAGAATCAAATTAGGAGAACAATTTTACTAAATACATCAGTTTCCTACAACAGCAAATAACTAAGGGTAAGAGTTATTATCGGCAAGAGTTCTCTGCCATTTGAAGTTGTTCCTGTCATGTATGTGCATTTGCTGAGCAATCTCTCTACAAAGTTTATCAGGAAGAAACTGTGTGTGTTGAAATCTGAGCAGGTTCTTTTCTCTTCAAATTGGGGCTACTAGCATCCCAAAAATGCAGCAGGTAATAGAGCAGTGGCTTGACTTCTTTCTCGCAATTTTTGAAATCCATTGCACTTCAGTGTTCCAGTTACCTATACTACTGTTATAGCTCATCCATAGTAGTAGTCTGGTCCATAGCCCTCTTGTACGCGAGCAATCAAAATACAAATGAGCAAGAGTTTCTTCAGCTTGGCCACAAAAGATGCAGTCAGGTGGCATCTGTATGCGTAATCTTGAGTCTGTCAACAGTGGCTGATCTTCCTTTTTAGTGCCAGCCATAGTGTAAATTTATATCTAGGATGTACACTGGTTGTCAACATATTGCTTTTCCAAGTGACTTTGGTAAACTGAGGCATAAGGAGCATGGACATTATTTTAATAGAAAATTTTCCATTCTAGACTGTTCCTGATAAGTCTGTTCATCATTGTCCCTTGCAGAGCTTGATGTTGCATACCAGGTCTTTGTTCCCAATATCTTTCTTACCACCCAAGTAGCAGTCTTGGGTAAGGGGCAGTTTTCCAGACTGTTTCTTTTGATACAGTAACTATGCACCCACTTAATCTAGAGACAATCTTTTCTCCTAGCAATGACCCAGAGTTGTTTAATCATAGCAGCTTTATTCCACAGGTGCAAGTCAACAACATTCATACCTCCAGCAGCTCTAGGTTGGCAAAAAAGGGACTACTTTTATATGTGTTGGGTGGGATTTAATATAAAATTATATTAATCTAATTATATAGATAATTAATTTACTTATATATTTATTTTCTCCTTCGAACGTAAGATTACCTCTTAAATGATATTCTAAGACTAATATATAGAAAGAATACTTAAAAAAGAAAGTAAATGAGGGTTAATCAGCAGCTTTTCCCAAGTAATTCTGGAGAAATCAATGCCCGTCAAAGTTTTTGATTTTCTGAAAAGGTATTATAAGAACGCTTTAGCTGGTAATTGAACCCGTGTCACTGGAGTAACTTTGAACAACCTTCGCCACTGGGCTGCAGCAGTCAATTGTTTCAAGGGTGTTCAATTTGTAATGTTTTTCCGTAAAATACAATTTTAACTTATATACACGGTACAATTTTCTGGCAAAGGGTGTTCAATTGACCACCCTTGGTATAGTGTAGCCCCGCCACTGCTTTGGATCCATCTTTATCCGATCTTCCCTGGCGGCCTTAAATAGTCTCCTCTTGGGCTTTCTGTGGTGGCGTAACTGTAGAATCCAAGACATTGCCCAATGACTTTGCGTTTGTCTAACTTCTCAACACTATTAGATCTTCTTTTTACCTCTTTCGTACATCTCTCCTTGTTTAGCATCAGTTGTCTACCTGACAGATGGCTTGGATAGTGTCTTCTTAGACTTCTGGTGAGCAAGAGATTCAATTTAATCTCTTGACTCCCTTTGAATTTTTCATCATTCCATTCGTTACCGGTTTCTTCACATGGAGCAGGGGCCTATGTTTTGTCATTGGCTATGTCCCTGCATTCTGGTGAGTTCTGATCAAGTTTCACAATTAGAAACAGATGATATCTCTCAAGTCTAATTCAATTTACATGACTTTTTTTTTTTTTGAGAAAGGTAAAGTTCAATTTACATGACATTATTGCGACATCACTGGCTAGGCTGTCATCTTTTTTTGATGTCTTCAGTGAGACATCTCATAATAGTTCAAAACAGAGCTCTTTGAATTCTTTAGGTTCTTGGGTAGATTCACAGAAATGGACAAAGTAGATAATTGTCTGTTCTTTGAGGTTCTAGAGAGAAGGAAGAGCTCTTTTTCCAAAGGTTCATGCAGCTTCTGAAGTTCTTGAGGGAGAATATTTAATATTGCATCAATAAATATTCTCATCTGGTATGTGCGTCTTAAGAGTTTCCCTGTATCATCTTTTGTTCGCAAGTCCTAGTTTCTTGAGTCTAATTTAATATAGTGCCAAAAGTTGATCATGTGGTCGCGTGTGTAATTCTATCAGCTATTCCTTGAAAAAAGAATTGAGTAATTCGGTCAGCAGTTATTGTTCTTATCCTTAGAATTAGTGTGAAAGGTACTTTTCCATTTTATACTGCTTAATTTTGATGTTTAGTCATACAGATGAGACAGCACTAACAAAGAGCTCATCTGAATATTCATTTCTCCTGATCATCACGTTATCTACTCTTATTAAGAGCCTGCTTGGATTGGATTAAAAGCTGGTCAAATCAGCTTTTTAATCTCTTCTTTAGCTTTTTTAAGTGTTTGGCAAAGTTAAAAACTGCTTAAACAAAGAAAAACCTTTAAGTTGGGGAACCCAACTTTTTGCTTTTTGGCTTTTAAGCACTTTTGCTTAAAGCTGTTCTTTTTTAAGCTAATCCAAATGGGGCTCTAAAAGCGGATACTCCGTTTGTTTCAATTTATGAGAACCTATTCTTTTAGTCCATTAAAAAGGGATGATCCTTTTCTAAATAGGAAACAATTTAATTGGAATTTCCTATTTTACCCTTAATAAAAAGCTCCATACAAATGTTATGGCATGTTCAAAACCACAAGTTTCAAAAGTTTTTATAGCCACACAAATGTTGGCAACTTCCAAAACTCTTTTTTTCTTAAACTCTGTGCAAGTCAAATAGGTTCACCATAAATCAAATGGAGGGAGTATTTGCTTAATGTCGCTCTTTCTGCTTTCATATTATCATTGATGCTTACCTGACATGTATTGTGTGTGTCTCGAGTGAAATGAGAAATATTGTGTGGCAAATATCAAAATCTTCATCACTGTACTGCAGTTATATGTGCTTGTTTTCTAATTTAGAACATCTTTTAATCAATTGATGCAGCAAAGTGCAGCCTTTAAGATTCTCCGCACTCGTTTGAAAACTGTGCCTTCATACTCCTTTAAGGAAGAGCGTTTTAGGAGAACTTCATCTGGGATTCCTTATTCTCAATTAAATTTTGGGGGAGGGGGGTCACAAATCTTTGAGGAGGGAGACCTGAATGAAAATTCGCTTGACGTGCATAATGGGATAAACTTTGCCTCGAAGCTGCTGCAGTTTCAGCAAATTCAGAAGCAACATCATTTGCATTCAAGGTCACAGACTCGATCGCGTTTTGTTTCTACTTCATCATCCAAGGTTTTGCTCTGCTTCCTTGTTCACTGGATTTACTGATAATATTTGACTTCTTCACTGGTACTTTTGTCTACTGATTTTACTGATAATATTGAACTTGTATATTTAAGCTTTACTGGTACTTGTTCAGGAGAATTAGAATTTTTGATAAAACTGATTTTGCTCATCTTAGAAGGATAGATGACAGACAAAATTGATTATTGGTCGGGGAAGTACCGTAAAACAACATAAATAGTTGTGCTTGGACTGCTGCTATTCCTTTT
Organism: Datura stramonium; assembly: GCA_018107945.1. Classification (NCBI taxonomy): domain Eukaryota; kingdom Viridiplantae; phylum Streptophyta; class Magnoliopsida; order Solanales; family Solanaceae; genus Datura; species Datura stramonium. The sequence continues at coordinate 121,484 of JACEIK010000190.1, read as the reverse complement.
TTTCGTTCTCTCCTACATTTAGTATTTCTCAAGTTCCATACATTGTTTTGAGGTATGAATTGCATTATTTTCCTTCCTAACTTTCGCTCCTGGCAAGGGTTTAAAATCTCTGTTTTAACAACTTCTCTATTCAGGATGTACAGATAGCAGAAGAATCAAAGCGATCTGCCCAAGCAGTAGACTTGAATATGCCTGCTTCAAGATCATCTCGTAGAGGACAGTTGCAACTCTGACTGTTTTCTTCTGCTTCCAGTTGAGTTGATTATATGGGTGATCATAGTAGTATTCTTATAAGTTGTAAATTATCCTAGTAGCTTGTTTTGTCAAAAATTATGAGGGTTGGTATGGAAGAGGAGGGAGGGGGTATTAATTTTTGGCTTGGATGATCCCTAGCAATTTCTTTTTTCTTTTGAAAGGATATTTACGGGACATTTGTCTATGTGGTTCTATTATTTTTGTTGAATACCATATGGGCAAAACATGTAGGTTTGTAGAATATATTAACAGTTCGTTTTATTCATATTTCTTCAGTTACAATGGTTTTTTTCTAAAATAAATATTTAGTTATCTATATCATGGCTTACAGAATCTTGCATGCTTAGTCCCTTTCTTGGGATTGACTTGTGTATTTGGACATGAAAGATTTGGGAAGCCGTCAGTTTGATTATTTTGATTGTGGAAGTCCCCGTGCCGACATATTATTGATTGTTCTGCGGTTTAGTTGAGTTTTAAATATTGGGATGGCTCCATTTATAAGGGAAATATAAGCTAATTTTTTGCAAATATTAGGAATTAGTTAAATTTTAGACTATGATCCACATCGAGGGCGAATAATTCAAAGGGGTGAAAATGTAGCACCATAAACTCGGGCTATATTTGAAGCGTTGAATTTTGTGTGATCTGGTTTGAACCAGTTTAAATCTTCTCTCGTGTTTTAAAGGTGATATTGAAGGATGTACTAAGTGTGCAAAAAGATTAAAGTTGAGTAGAATTGAAATACCAAGTTGGAAAAATGTGTCAATATGTGGTGGAATAAACGGATCGTATAAGTGACATACAAAGTTGATAATACTTTTATTTTTTAGTCAAGCAACATGCATATGAACTCTTAGTGAAACTCAGGGATGAAGCACAGAATGATAAATCCACTCAATTCATAGTCTATGCAGACGATAATATTTAGAGGTTGCAAGGGCGTTTATGTGTATCAAATGTCGATAGTCTTTTGACACGAATTAATGATAGAAGCTCATAGTTTGAATATTCTGTGTACCTGGAATTCACCAAGATGTATAAGGATTTAAAATAGTATTATTGGTGGAAAAGCATGAAGGTTGATATGTTTTAGCTTCGTGGCTAGATGTTATTGGTGGAAAAACATGAAGGTTGGTATATCTAGCTTCGTGGCTAGATGTTTGAATGGTCAGCAGCTGAACATCAAGGGTCTAGTGGTTTGACTCAGAATATTGAAATTTCGTAATGAAAGTAAGACGATTAATATGGATTTTGTCGTGAGTTTACTTCGCATGAAGACCAAGTATGACACAATTTGTGTTACAGTGGATAGGCTTACGAAATTTGCATATTTTCTAGCTGTTAAGAACAAGATACTGCGACTACTATGCTAAGTTGTACTTGTAAAAGATAGTTAGGTTGTATGGTATTTCAACGTTCATTATATCGGATAGAGGTATATAATTCATTGCTCTTTTTTGGAAATCCTTCCAAGAGGGCTTGGGAACTTGTGTCAATTTGAGCACTGTCTTCTACCCTTAGACGAATGGGCAGGCAGATAGAATTACTCAAATTCTCGAGGCTATACTATGAACTTGTGTGATTGATTTTAGAAGTAATTGGGATGAACATTTGTCTCTTGCCGGAGTTTGCTTCCAATAACAATTATTAGGCAAATATTCAAATATTTTAGGCCTACTAATACCACTTGTTTTATTTTTCATAGTTTTCACCTTTTATCTTTTCTTCCGGCTTCCATACTTTAGCTTCTTCTTTTTTCTTCACTTGTGCTCCTTTCACAACTAAACTTTTCAGTTAAAGTGCCTTAGGGGTCATTTTGGATCAAACATACGCCAATTAGAACAAAAGGAATTTAGCTTTAACTTGGTTGCCAAAGGAATAGACTTAGGCTCAAAATGATTGATTAAGGATATTACATCAGGGCAGGTAATTGGCACGATAAAAGCAGCCAATCAAAGAAACGCTTATATAACTTCCTAGATTCAACATCTTCATTTTGCTTAGCATACACATCGGGAAAGTTCTAGACATCAACATATACACATGGAATTCATACAAAAATCTCTCTCACACACACGACACAAATGGTTCATTAATAGGTATCAAGATTACATTTATTGAATATTTTATATTATTAAGCCCATTTTCAAACATATGAGTCAAGTCCAAGAGCCTAATTATTTCTAAACAATGATTTTTACCTTTTTGTGCAACTTTTTGAGTCGACTATTCCAGATGTCTAATGTTTTACCCGACTGAAGTACCTAGCATTCGTAAGGTTACCAGTTCTTACTCTCCAACTGATCACTAATTTTCCAAATTTGGCCCAAATTGCAGAGAATTAAGAAAGTAATTTGCGATAACTTTAGTCGACTTTTATTTTACAACTTGCTTGACGTCAAATATTAACATGCGATCATATAGTGATTCAGATATCTCATAACACATCCTTCTTAGCATATTAAGCACTTTTAGTCCTATTTCAAAAGTACGAGTTTATTGCTTAAATTATATAGGGTGTTACATTTCTATTCAATGTCATGCATTAGAGGCTATGTAGGCTAGAGTATCGTAGGCCATGCATATGTTATAAAGGAAGCCAATTATTGTTAGTTTGAATTTACATCCTTGTATTCTCACTTTAAGGGTTTCACGTGCTATGTATGAGAAGAAAAGCTTTAGATTATTCTTGTCTGCATATTTTATGCTATATATGCGAGAGTCGCTCCCATGTGACTCACGCTTGCTATTCTATTTTATTTTTGACATTATGTAAATGTTGTATTGCTTGTGTATACAGAAGGGTTTTCTCGGAAAAGTTAAGGCACCGAGTGTCGGTCTGCTCTATTATGATTTTAGGCATGTCAGAATCTTACTCCCGAGCCAAATAATGAATATTGTCTCAAAAATCTCCAAGATTCAAGGTCTCTAGCTCCAAAAGTCAAAATAAGAACAATAGGTTCAAAATTGGAATTTTATTTGCCCAGTACCATTTATTCATCACAATGTGAGAAGCTGACCTGGACTAGACCATCGTGATCACGATCCCTCACTTTGTGAAACAAAGATTAACCCGGACCAACCCTAAATCCCATATTTGGTAATGCGACACAACCCTCGCGAATGAGATAACAAACCTTGACTACACCAGCTGGTGCATCAACCAACACAAATGTTTAAATAAGAACCCAAAACTCATTAGAGACTCTCTAGACATAAATCGTATAAACCACTCCTAAAATGTGTTTTTGGGGGGAAAATGTGATAAGCCGCTCAAATCCGCTCAAATTTATGGTAGTGTAAATGATCGAAGCAAATATAGTACCCAACTTAGAGTTGGGGTCGAACCCACAGAGATTACATTAATCCTAAACTATCTAATACCTGTTAATCTAGATTTGCAGGTTTAAAGATTATTCAGATTAGGATTAGGCGAAGTTTAACTACAACTGATGAATCCAAATTGCTTTAGGATTAGATTAATTGATGGAAAGTACTAGGAAAGTGACCCCAATTATGGATCAATTCCCCCAAAGTCACCCAATATGGGTAAATTGAGAGTGGACTATAGATGAACATGCAAGAAAGACTTAGGCAACCCATGGTATCTTTCAATAGCACCATATGTGTCAATCTACTTTAATTTTGTCAAATTTAGGAGAACTCCCTTCTACCCAATTGCTTGTTGCCAATTGAAATTCAACCTACGTCTAGAAAAATTCACTAAACAAGGTTATGCCTTGAGTTATTATTGATTGATGATAACCTAACCTAAATTTTCTCTTTCAAGCCTCATAAAGGTAATTTGGCAAGATTGAGTGACTTTAATCATCAATCACACACGACAAAGCAAAAATCAATCAAATGTTCTTTAGTTACAATCAATTTTATCAAATTGAGGTCATTAGGATTCACAACCCTAAATCTGGGTTCAGATACCCATGTCAAGAAGAATAGTATAAAGCATGTAATTAGACATCCTTACTAATGAAATTGAAAATTGGAGAGAAGACTTGAATTGATAAAATTGAATCTTCAAAATCACAAACTACTCTACTATAGATGAAAAATAAAAGTTTCTATCGATCTATCCAATTTCTCTTTAAAAAAATTAGAAAAATCTTTTTATACTAAGTCTCCAAAAATCTAAAATAATTTAAACTAGGAGGGTCCCAGGTGTGTAGGGACAGACCGTCCTTTTCCCCGTCGATCAAGATCATCATCTGCCCAAGTGCCTTCCATCCCTTGATTGGCGGATCGTCTTTTGGAAAGACGGTCCATCTCTGGCTTCGTTGATTAGGATTCGCCTCTGCCTTCGCATGGATCCATCTGTCAATTGATGGACCATCTTCTGGTCAGTTTTTCACTTCGTCGATTACGAACCTCTTCAGAATAATTTCTAGAAACAATGGCACATGCTGGATGGATGAACATGCAGACCGTCCTTCAGAAAGACAGTCCGTCTTTTTCTTTATCTTTTGGACAGATTTTTGGCTTTAACTCCTCTTTTCTTCTTTTTGCTTGGGGTTCCTGAAACATACCATAATGAGGTTAGTTTCCATATAATTTAGCTCTTAAAGACATGCAGAATGCTATGAAATGAAGCAAATATGTATCACAAATTTCTGACACATCAACACACCAAACTTAAAGCATTTACTTGTCCTCAAGAAACTAAAAAAGAGAAAACTACCCTAACACCTAAACTAATGTCCTGGCATCATAAAATGCAATGACTAGGGTGGCTGTGAAGAATGGCTACAAACACACACATTAAAGTCCAGCCACCCCCTCCATCCAACAAAAACCAGTTTTCTTGCAACTTTTCCGAATAAGCATGCAATCTCCACTAGTGGCATTATGTCAATATGCATACATCTAGATTTTAGAAGTAAAATATGTTAGCCATTCACATCCACATGTCCTCACAATCAGACCAACAAAAAGTATTTATTTTTCTAAAGCAATTCTAACACACTAAATAAGGACATGCAAGATAAAAAAAGAAGAGAAATACACTCAACTCTCACAAAGAATTTCACAAGATGAGTCACAACTACTATATGCTTACCTGTTTATCAAGTGCCTTTTCTTTGGAATATCCAGGTTGAGATCACACAAGGGCTTTTCTAAGCTTGTAATGAGGGTCAAAGGGCTGGTAGGTACAAATATGACTTTTCGTGACTCATTTACCATTCTTGAACACTTCATCACTTTTTCACAATAATTTTACCTTTTTGACCCCTTCTTTTCTTCCCTTCTCTTTTTTAGTAACTTTTCACTCCAAAGCATTTTTGTGAGCTCAATTTTTATTTTTCTCCTTTTCTCTTTTCTTTGATTTTTCTTTCTTTCTTTTTAGCTCATTGCTCAGTTACACTTTGGGATATGATCAAACAATCCTCTTTTCATCTATTTCATTCTTTCCAACCTTATCACCCCCAAGTTACACCTTTTTGCTCATTTTTCATCACTTTTCAAAATGTCAAGGAGGATGGATTCAAAAGAGGGTCTATTTGAAAATTGATTTGGCATTCATTGTAATTGATCAAGAAAAAAGTCAAAGGATCAAAAATAGATACTAGGGATACATGCATCATTTGTAAGTCTATTTAGGCAAATGTAGCTTGTGAAGCACAAAGAAGGCCTAAATTCATCTCTACAACCCATAATCAATCCTAAGTTTGAGCACAAGTAGCAAGACAAGTTCTAAAGTGTGACCAATTCAAGTGAACAAGTAAAATTCCTTTCCACACATTGGCACATGATATCAAAAGGACTAAGCAAATCACTCTCAACTAGGGACACGTTACCAAAATTTCATGTCAAAAGCCAATATAAAACAACAACAACAACAATTTTAAGGGGGAGGGGGCTTTGTTTTCAAAAACCAATATAAGCATGTAAGGAACTCAATTTCCACCACCAACTATATCAAAAATATTTTGTTCAACCAAAGATGACTCGATAAGTAGGCTGGTACCCTTAAGAGTGTCCTTAGAAATCTATCATTGGGCCCACACACTATGACACTTTAACTACATTATTATGCCAAATTCAATAAAAAGTAAGCCTCTCAGAAAAGAATCATGGATAAGAAAACCAAGGAGGAACACACATATTAATCAACAAAATCAACTAGCAACATAGATCCACAAAGCACCCACAGCCCCAACCTAATAATATGTATTGTCCCCAATGCATATAAAAGGTAAAAGGTAAGGGTTAGAACTCCTGACGCATGCAAGGCTCACTAGTCATATAGGTCCACCATGGAGCTTGAGTGGTGGACTTGATTTCGTCAGTGATATGTGCATTTTGGGTTTCCTCCCAAACAAAGGCTGACGCAAGTGATGTGATCATGCTAAATTGGAGTTAGGCTGTCCCTCAAGCAGAACTTCTCAACAATCCTCTCCTCATTAGCGATGCCCAAGTAATGCTTGACTTGCTGACCATTCACCTTGAGTTTTTGGGTTTTATCTTCAGTCTCCAGCTCTACAGTCCCAAAGGGGGAAACACTCACCACTTTAACTGGCCCGGACCACCTAATTTTTAGCTTTCTAAAAAGCAGTTTAACTATGGAATAAACAATAACACTTGTTGTCGCGAGCCGAACATAGGCCCGGATCGAGACATGGGACAAGGAGCCCTGAGAGACCCCAAGTCGACCCATGATATGAAAAAACATCTAACTTAATCAATATAAAGCGGAAGACCTAACATAATTACAGGGCATAAATTCAAACACTAACATAAAAATCTGAATATACAACCCGAGTCTGAAGCTGAATACAATCTATTATTTGAAAAGCCTCTACATCTGATGAGTTGATAGGACAAGACCCCAACTAACTTTCTAAATCTAAAACTAAAAATACATGAATATAACTGAATAGAAGAGAGGCCCTCGACATATGAGGACTCACCAATAGAGGCTGAATGCTAACTCCGGAAGCTGGTTAGTGATGAGGCTGAGTCTAGAGATCGGAGCTTGTATCATAAAATGATACAACATATAGTATGCGGTCAGTATGTGTACCGAGTATGCAAGGTAAGTAAAACCGCTTAATTAAGTAAAATCATTTAAAACATGCATAATATAAAAAAACATCAAGATAAGAATATGAGAGTAAGGCTTGCATGCTATTTTATGAAATCATGACCTGAACATAACCGAACATCATACTGAATGAAATGACCCAAAGCTGAAATCTGATAATCATAAGTAAAACTGTACATTGGGTCAAACATGCTTTAGATCATCATATATATATATATGTCATGAATGATAAACATGCAAAACTGAAATCATGCGGAACAATGGGAAACTCGTCATATAACCCACATTACCACGATAGAGCTTACGTGGTCTCAACTATCACACTCAAGTGGATAGAGCCTTCCAAAGCCTTGCCAGGGATAAGGACACTACCATGATATCGATATCAAGCTCAAGGCCTGCCTTGAGGTAGGAGAAAGCTCACATAGGAGGTCCCAAAATAATCTGATCATACCTACATTGGCGCGTAGTTCTGAGGCATAGAGTCGACTGACCCTTAGCCTACTCGGTGCTAGACACTACTTCCAAAAATATGCATATGCTCTCCATCGTTTTTCAACGAAGCTGACCATCGTCTATTGACAAAGTTGAATAATCATGTGTACATATAAATCTTAATCATACATGAGGAGCCTTGACTCAAACCATACCACAAGCTGAACATAATTGGGAGTCTTGACTCCAAAACCATGTGGTAAACTAATTAACTTGAAAATCATAATCATACTCGAACATATGGGCTTGCCTAATACTTAAACATTCTTGAAAATACTTAATTCACTTGAAAACATGATCATAGACATGGGTAACTTGAAAACATACTTTTCATCATTAATATCTCATCATACTTGAACATTCTTCATAAATCTCAACTGATTGCCTATTCCCATGAGGGACTGGACGAGTCGTTACCAGGGGAACGAATCGTCATTATCTGTCATGAAGTCCACTACCATTTTTCATCAAGGGATCCCCACGAGGGACCTAACGACTCGTTACTGGTGACCACGACTCGTGGTCACCACTTGTCACCTCCACTGTCCAAAACCTCCAGATCCCACTCAATTGCTGGCCATGACTAACTTGACAAATCATGGTGCCTGACCACAACTCGTGGTGTCCAATCGTAGGAAACACTGCCACCCAACCTTCATCTTTTCAAAATCCCTTGACCATGACTGACTCAACGAGTCGTGGGGACTGACCACGACTTGTGGTCATGTCTGTGGGCTCCCAAACCAACATTTTCCAACTCGAGTCAAACCCCTCACCACGAGTCACTTAACGACTCGTGGTCAACCTGACAGGTCACATGACGACCCGTTCAGTGACCCAATGCGGAAAATCCTATTTTGTCTGTTTCAAATCCCGGGTCTGATCTTTGGGATTTCGGGGTATAATAATATCTCCCCCTTGGGAACATTCATCCTTGAATGTTGAAAATCATATAAAAAAGCAGAGAAATGCAATCATCATATCCAAATACTGATTATATAAGTTGAAAACTGATGGAATGACTAACTCCGATTTAAACTACATGTCTGAACTGAATTCATGAATTATACACACATCCATTTACATGAAAGGAACTGGGGTACATGAGCTGGACATGAAACTGAATAGAGTTTTAGGGAAAAAACTAATACCTCAAGCTGGAACTGAGCCGGTAGGGAATAGATGAGGATATCCAGCCATCATATCTGCTTCGGCTTCCCATGTAGCTCCCTAAACATGCTGATTCATCCATAAAAATTTAACTGAAGATACTTCTTTTTTTCTTAGGCTTCGAACCTGCCAATTCAGTATTTCCACCTGCACCTCCTCATAACTAAGGCTGTTTTTCACACAGACACTGTCCACCGGGAGAACTAGAGCTGGATCACCCAAACACTTCTTTAAGAGCGATACATGAAAAATAGAACGCACGGAAGCTAATATTAGGGTAAATCCAATTCATATGCCACTTTGACAACCTGCTTCACAATCCAGTAGGGGCCAACATAACGAGGACTGAGATTTCCTTTCTTTTCGAACCTCATCACTCCCTTCATGGGAGACACTTTTAGAAACACCTAATCATCAACTTCGAACTCAAGTTCCCTCCTTCTCACATCAGCATAGGACTTTTGGCGACTTTGAGCTATTTCTAACCTGTCCCGTATGAGTTGAACTTTCTCCATGGCCTCATGGACTGAATCTGGTCCTATCATTGCAGCTTCACAGACTTCAAACCAACTAATAGGCGATCTACACCTCCGCCCATAGAGAGCCTCAAACGGAGCCATTTGAATGCTGGAATGATAGTTGTTATTATATGCAAACTCAATAAGAGGCAAATGGTCATCCCAACTACTCTTGAAGTCAATCACACATGCTCACAACATGTCCTCAAGAGTCTGAATTTTCCGCCCCGCCTGACCATCCGTTTGCGGGTGAAATGCTCTATTGAGCTTAACCTAAGTACCAAGTCCCTTTTAAAATGACCTCCAAAACTGAGAGGAGACTGAGTACCTCTGTCTGATATGATGGACAAGGGTACTCAATGCAACCGAACTAGCTCTCGGATGTATAGTTTTGTATAATCCTCCGTTGAATAAGTGGTTTTGACCAGTAGAAAATGAGTAGCTTTGGTCAACCTGTCTACATCAACCCAAATGGAGTCATATTGCTGACGAGTGCGAGGCAAACCTGTGATGAAGTCCATATTGATTTCTTCCCACTTCCAAGTAGGATTACTGATATCCTGAAGCACAGCTCCCTATCTCTAATGCTCAACCTTCACTTGCTGACAGTTTGGACACTTAGCTACAAATTCTGCGATGTCCTTCTTCATGCCATTCCACCAATAGACTTCCCGTAGGTCACGGTACATCTTGGTGGCACCTGGATATATCGAATACCTAGAACCATGAACCTCATGCAACATATGATTTCTCAAATCATCAATATTCGGGACACACAAGCGACCGTGATATCAAAGCACACCATCTCCCCCTTTGGAGAAGACTTCTACCTTATGATTCTGAACGGTTTCCTTTAACTTTACCAAAATAGAGTCCTCGTCTTGTCTAGCTTTCACATCAGTCACCAAGGATGATTCTGACCCATTTTGCGCTATAACGGTCGAGTCAACCAAATGAATCGCAACCTTGCAAGCTGATGCACATCCTTCACCAGCTCCTTTCTCCCCTCATACACATGGAACATACTCTCCATAGAGAGTCTACTAAGTGCGCTGCTACTACATTAGCCTTTCCCAGATGGTAAAGGCACTCATGTCATAATCCTTGAGTAGTTCCAACCACCTCCTTTAGCGGAGATTTAGGTCCTTCCGGATAAACACATATTTTAGGCTCTTGTGGTCCGTAAACACATCTACATGGACCCCATACAAATAATGTCTCCAAATCTTCAATGCAAATACCACTGCCGCCAATTCAAGATCATGATCATGGGTCGGGTAATTGTTCTCATGAACTTTCAGTTGTCTGGAATTGTACGCTATTACTTTACCATGCTGCATTAATACATAACCAAGGCCGATCTTGGAAGCATTGCAATACACCACAAACCCATTAGTACTCTTGGGTAGGGTCAACACCGGTGCTGAGGTGAGTCGAGTCTTCAACTCCTGAAAGCTTCTCTCACAAGCCTCCTACCATTAGAACTTCACTTTCATTTGGGTCAATTTGGTCAATGGCTCTGTAATGGACGAAAACCCCTCAACAAATCTCCGATAATAACCAGCTAAGCCCATAAAGCTCCTGATATCTGAAGAATTCACCGATCTAGGCCAATTTTTTACCGCTTCTATTTTTTGAGAGTCCACCTTTATGCCCTCACTTGATATCACATGGCCCAAAAATGCCACTGAGTTCAACCAAAACTCGCACTTGCTGAATTTAGCATATAGTTGACAATCCTTGAGAGTCTATAGCACCACCCTCAAATAAGTGGCATGCTCCTCCTCGCTCCGAGAGTATATCAGGATGTCATTAATAAACATGATCACGAACATATACAAGTATGGCTTGAACACCCTATTCATCAAATCCATAAAAGCTGCAGGAGCATTTTTTAGTCCAAAAGACATAACTACAAACTCATAATGACTATACCACGTCCTGAAGGCTGTCTTCGGGATGTTACTCTCCCGAACCTTGAGATGATGGTATCGGATCTGAGGTCTATCTTCAAAAAGCACTTGGCACCCTGAAACTGGTAAAACAAATCATCAATCCTGGGTAGAGGATACCCGTTCTTGATTGTAATCTTGTTCAATTACCGATAATCAATACACATACCAAGAGAACCATCTTTCTTTCGGACAAAGAAAATTGGTGCACCCTATGGGGATTTGCTCGGTCTGATGAATCTCTTATCCAAAAGGTATTTCAACTGCTCCTTCGACTCCTTTAACTCAACTAGGGCCATTCTATAAGGAGGAATAGATATAGGATGCGTATTGGGAAGAAGGTCAATACGAAAATAAGTCTCCCGCTCGGGAGGGATTCTCGGTAGATCATTTGGGAAGACTTCTGGATACTCACATACTACTGGGACTGAATGGATAGTCGGGGTCTCGGATGTAGCATCCTTAATCCTAACTAGATGGTATACACAACCTTTGGAGATTATCTTTCTGGCCTTAAGGTAGGAAATAAAATGACCTACAGGCACAACTCAACTACCCTTCCATTCTAGGACTGGCTCACCCGTAAATTTGAACTCTACTGCCTGGGTTCTACAATTAACTGAGGCATAACATGCGAATATCCAATCCATGTCGAGGATAACATCAAAATCGATCATGGCTAACTCTACTAAATCTGATGAGGTGACTTTCTAAAGGACCGTGACCGGTCAACTTCTATACACTCGTCTAGCTACAACTGAATCACCTACTGGAGTAGAGACTAAGAAGGGTTCTGACAAGATTTTGGGACTGACTCATAAACTACTAGATACGTAAGGTGTCACAAAAGACAAAGTAGCCCCTGTATCTAACATAGAATATACATCAAGATGGAAAACTCGCAACATACTAGTGAATACATCCGGGAAAGACCTCCTACTCCTGGTGGGATGCTAAGGCATAAAATCTGTTTTGGCGCTGACCACCACCTATGCTAGTATATGCCTCCTGCTGAGATGGATGGGCTGGTGGAGCTACTGAACTGGAAGTTGGGCCTCGGCCCCTATCATGACCCTATTTAGCTGCTGGGAAATTTCTGAGCATATGCCCGGATTTCCTCACCCGAAGCAGCACCTGTACCCACCAAACATTGACCCGTGTGCCCCCAACCACACCTACCACAAACTGGGATACTGGAATCTGCAGGCCTACTTCTCTATCCCCTAGAGTCTGGTGCTCGTCCTCTCTGGTCATGCCTAGGTCTGTATGGCACACTCATCGCTGAAGATCCTATGGATAAAGTTCTCTGGTGGATCTACTGTCGGTGCCCAGTGCCCGGTCTCGGTTGAGAGAATCTGTAGCTGTCTATCCTGGCCCTCTTGTTCTCTCTCTCCCTCATACGTGCCGCCTCCATTTGCTGGGTGTATAAGACTATTCGAGGGAAATCTATATCCCGATGGAGCATAGCGGTCCTACAATCCTTGTCCAGATAGTCTGCCACCCCATGAACAAATCTGCTCACTCGCGCCCTCTAATCAACCACTAACTCTGGGGCGTACTTTGACAGAGAAGTGAACTCTAGGGTACATTCCTTCACCGTCATCTTCCCCTGCTTAAGATTCACGAACTATGCTGCCTTCAACTCCCTCATCTCATGAGGGAAGAACCGATCTAGAAAAGCGATGTGAAACTCCTCCCAATTGATAGGGCCTACTCCGGCTGCCCTACTATCCTTCCACTGTTTAAACCAAATGTGTGAGACCCCCTTCAATTGATATGAGGCCAAATCAGCACACTCTTCTCCATTCACCCCCATGACCTGGGCGATCTTCAAAATCTCATCAATAAACTCATGTGGATCCTTGTCCACCTTTGACCCAAGAAACTCTGGTGGGTTCATCCTCAGGAAATATCTGACTCATGCTGCCACTGCATTCCTATTCTACGGGACATGCGCCACTGCCTGCTAGTTGACCTGGGTGGTTAAGGCCTGCGCTAGCATATGCATAGCTACCCTAAATTCAGCTTGGGCAACCGACTTCGGTGCATGGTGCCCATGGACTGGTGGGGCTTGTTGGTTCCCATCTCCATTGCCATCCTTGTGGCCATTTTCATTTCTATTTCTTCTGCCATTAACTATGCGGGGAGACATGATTCTACAATCGTGAATAACACGAGTTAGAAGGATAGAGAGGCATCTCACCGCAAGACAAAGATCATGAAAGAAGGGAACATTTCCTAACGTATCATAGCCTCTTCGTCATAAGTGTGGAGCGCTTCACACCCATGAAAAAGACTCTACTTAATGTGGCTTTCAGACACCCTAGGACACTTAAACATATTGCTCTGATACCAAGGTTGTCATGACCTGGACATAGGCCCGGATCAAGACACGAGATAAGAAGCCCCGAGAGATCCCAAGTCAATCCATGGCATGAACAAACATCTAACTCAATCAATATAAAGTGGAAGACCTAACATAATTACAGGGTATAAATCCGAACATAACATAACAATCTGAATATACAACCCAAGTTTGAAGCTGAATACAATCTATTATCTGAAAAGCCTCTACATCTGAAGAGTTGATGGGACAAGACCCCAACTAACTCTCTAAATTTGAAACTAAATATACGTGAACATAACTGAATAGAAGAGGGGCCCTCGACAGATGAGGACTCACCAATAGAGACTGAATGCTAACTCCGGAAGCTAGCTAGTGATGAGGCTGAGTCTGGAGTTCGGAGCCTGTATCATAAAATGTACAATATAGAGTATGCGGTCAGTATGTGGAATGTACCAAGTATGCAAGTAATTAAAACTAGTTAATTAAGTAAAATCACTTAAAACATGCATAATATAAAACAACATCAAGTGGGTAGAGCCCTCCAAATCCTTGCCAGGGCTAAGGACGCTACCATGATATCGATATCAAGCTCAAGGCCCGCCTTGGGATAGGAGAAGCCTCACATAGGAGGTCCCAAAATAATTTGATCATACCTATGTTGGCACGTAGTTATGATGCATAGGGTTGACTAACCCTTAGCCTACTCGGTGCTAGACACTACTCCCAAAAATATGCATATGGTCTCCATCATTTTTCAATGAAGCTGACCATCATCTATTGATGAAGCTGAATAATCATGTATATATATAAATATGAATCATACATGAGGAGCCTTGGCTCAAGCTATACCACAAGCTAAACATAATTGGGAGTCTTGACTCCAAAACCATGTGGTAAGCTAATTAACTTAAAAATCATAATCATACTTGAACATATGGGCTTGCCTAATACTTAAACATGCTTCAAAAAAACATAATTCACTTGAAAACATGATCATAGACATGGATAACTTAAAAACATGCTTTTCATCAATAATATCTCATTATACTTGAACATTCATCATAAATCTCAACTTTAATGAACTTCTCATGGATGGAAATCATAATTTAATAAGCTTGAAAACATGATTATAATTGAAAATAATATACAACTTGCCCATGAGTCATAATTCGATAATAGAATGCTTAAATCATGCTCATGGTAGAAACTTAGAAAATTCATGCATTGGGTTAAAATCCCATAGGATCAACATATAGATTTTCATGAATTAGAGAGGTATTGGGCATGAGTGTGAATAAATTCACCCATTCATAACCCTACATACTTGAGATGGACTGATTTCACCATCCCTTATTGCCCAATGAAGAATTGAAGAAAAACTCGGAGGAATTAAGCTTGATCACCTCTCTAGACCCTTACTCTTGCATGAATGAATAGGAATAGCCTAGAATGAATTTTCCCCTCTCAATACTCACTATTTATAGCTTAAAACGATGTAGTTTAGGCCTTAGGATCATAGGAATTATTTATAAACCCTTACTAAATTCGCAAAAATTAACTGACTGCCAGTCCTCACGAGGGACTGGACGAGTCGTTACAAAGGGAACGAATCGTCATCAGCTGTCGTGAAGTCCATTGCCATTTTTATTCAAGGGGTACCCACGAGGGACCTAACGATTCGTTACTAGTGACCACGACTCATGGTCACCACTTGTCACCTCCACTGTCCAAATCTCCAGATCCCACTCAACTGCTGACCATAACTAACTTGACAAATCGTGGTGCTTGACCACGACTCGTGGTGTCCAATCGTAGAAAACACTGCCACCCAACCTTCATCTTTTCAAAAGCCCTTGACCATGACTGACTCTATGAGTCGTGGGGACTGACCATGACTCGTATTCATGTATGTAGGGTCTCAAACCAACATTTTCCAACTCGAATCAAACCCCTCACCATGAGTCACTTAACGACTCGTGGTCAACCTAATGGGCCACATGACAATCCGTGTGACCTGGTGCAGAAAATCCTATTTTCTTTGTTTCAACTCCCTGGTTTGATCTTTGGGCTTTCGTGGTATAACACTTTCTCCCCTAGATAAAACTCACAGTGCGGAATTTTGTTATCATGCAAGTATTTCATTTTCTCCCTTTAAAGTGTTATTCTCACAAAGGAATAGAATTGGAATTCATCGAATTCATTTAAATGGCTCATCCTGAATTTTGTAGCATCATCCCATTCCATGTTCAACTTTTTCTAAGCCCATAAGGCTTTATGCTCTAACTCAACCGTTAGGTGGCAAGTTGCCGAAAACTAGCTGAAAAGGGGAAGCTCTGATTGGTGTCATATAAGCTGTCCTATAGGCCCATAAAGCATCATCTAGATTTTTGTACCAGTCAGTCCGATTGATATTAACAATATTAGGTAAGATGTTCTTTGTTTCCCGATTTGACACCTTCACTTGGCCACTTGTCTGAGGATGGTATGGTGTCGCCACTTTGTGCTTCACTCCATATTTCAAAATCAAGTTTTCAAAGGATTTGTTATAGAAATATTATCCACCACTAGTTATTATGCATCCTGGAGTGTCGAACCTTGTGAAGATGTTTTTCTTGAGGAAGGATATCACACTATTTGCTTCATTGCTGGGAAATGCTATGGACTTAACCTATTTGGACACATAATCAACCGCCATGAAAATGTAAGTCATCCTGTGAGAGCTCACAAAAGTACCCATGAAATCAATTCCCCAAACATCAAATAATTCCACTTTGAGCACAAAATTATGGAGCATCTCTTGTCTGCACAAGATAGACCCTTTCCGTTGGCATTGAGCACAACTCTAGCCAACATATTAGCATCATGGTAGATAGTGTGTGAGAAATAGCCACACTAAGATCTTCACAGCTGTATGATTAATCCCATGATGCCCTCCTACTGAAGAGTCATGACAGGTTCTCAAAATAGTCATTATCTAATTTTAATGCATGCATCGCCTGATGATACTATCCGCACACATGCAGAATAAGTAAGGTTCCTCCAGAAATAGTGCTACACTTCATTGAGAAACTTCTTTATTTTATAAGGTTTAAGGCCCTCTAGTACCACCCTTGATACTAGTTAATTAGCAAAGTCCGCATACCAAGGTGCTGGATAAGAGGTCACAATCAAAATGCATTCATCAAGAAAAACATTATTAATCTCTAATTCTCCAACAAGTCTTCCAGTTTCCTCAAGGCGGGACAAATAATCTTCCACCTGATTTTATGTACACTTTTGGTCCTTGACTTCAAAGTCAAATTCTTATAGCAATAGCACTCACCAAATCAGCCAAGGTTTTGCATCTTTCTTTGTCATCAAGTATCTCAAGGCAACATGATCGATGTAAACTGTTACCTTTGATCCCAACAAGTATGAATTGAATTTTTCAAAGGAGTAAACTATGTGTAATACCCCAAAAGTCCCTAAGATCAGACCCGTGGGTCGAAATGGAGAAAACAGAAAAAATACTTACACCAGGTCACAAGATGACTCATCAGGTGACTTGTTGGGTCACTTGCAGATCATTTCGTGACCTATGAAGTTGTTTCGAGCTAGAGAAGAGCCATAGTTAAGGGGTCACGACGGATGGTTTAATGAGTCATTGTGACTCCCCACGAGTAGTGGGTTGACCCGTTGGTTGGGCAAGGTGGAAAACAATGTTGAAATCCAGTGATCAAGATGAATGAAGGGATGAGTCGTGGTGTCACTTCATGACTCATCGAGTGACCCATTGTCAGGATGGTTGAAGAAGGAGTATGGAATTCCAGTGGTGGTAACGGCTCAAGGGACGACCCTTCAGGCTACCTCACAATTCATCCAGTCCCTCGTTGGGACTAGCAGTGTCACTTTTCTTGTGAAATCAGTAAGGGTATTCTCGTAATTTCTAAGCTCCTAAGCCCTAAACTAGATCATTTTAATCTTTGAAAGAACTGTATTAATGGAGTTTAACCTATTGTTATTCATTCAACTCCCATGCATTCAAGTTTAAAAGTTTCTCCTTTGAAGATCAAGCGTTAATCCCTCAAATTCTTCTCCAAATCTCTTGGGCTTTCAAGGGAAACTTGAAATTCAGTTTACCCTGGTATGTAGGGCCATGAATGAGAGTTTTCTTTCACTTTTATGCCCAAATTTCTCCTTAAAGTTCATGAATTCAAGTCTTAATTCAAGTTTATGATCTTATGGGGTTCTAGCCCAATTTCATGAAATTCTTTATGATTTGTTTATGGGCCAATTCCCTTCATGTCTCAAAGCATGTTTTAAGATTTATGGATAGATTTTATACCTATTTTGATTATAAATACATGATTTTAAGTTTTAGAAGATGATGCCCAATTATGCAAGTTTCATGAAAAGTCAAGTTTATGATTCATGATTTCAAGTATGACGAGATATCTAGCATGATAGAATGTTTATACACTACCCATGTATGAATCTATGATTTTGACTTATTAAGTATCTTTCAAGTATACATGATTTTAAGATTTGGGCAAGCCCACACATGTTATGTTTTCATTATTTTTCCAAGGCTAATAATATCAGCTTATGAAATATTTTGGAGTTAAGACTCCCCATGTTCAGATTCAAGATATGTTTTGAGAATATTATTATATGAGTATTATACATGTTCTGGGAGTCGTGTCTAGCACCGAGTAGGCTAGGGGTTCCAAGGTTCCCCAGTCTCATAATCTATGCACCAATGTAGTGATATATTCTGGGACCTCTCAAGAGAGTATATCCCCCGCCCAAAGGCACACCGTAATATCACACCTTATTCGTCCTTTACCCTGGAAAGGCTTAGGATGGATCTGCTCTACGTGGGCAAGACGTGGGATCATCGCGCTCATATATGGTGATTGTCGATTATGACGAGTCTTCCATTGTTCCTTATGATTTTAGTTATTCATGTTCATTACTTATGATATTATGTTTCACAGCAGGTTTGACCCAATGATCGATTTATGAGTTTTTACTTATGATTTTAGCTATGACAAGTCATATGATTTCTATTTTAGCTTTGGGTCATTCTATTCAGATATGATATTAAGCTTATGACTATATATGTTTCAGATTTAGATTTCCGCATGCAGTCCTTACTCTCAAGACCTTATGATTTATGTTTATATGCATGATTACTCAACATATTTTACTTACGTTGCATTCTCAATACATTACAAGTATTGAGCGTATACTCTATGTTATATTGTTTCATGATACAGGTCTAGACGATTAGACTCGGTTCTGTCGTTAGTCCGGCGCTCGCAACTTAGCTCTGTATCCCATCGTTGGTGAGTCCTCATATTCCGTGGACCTTCAGTTTAGTGTTGAGTTATGTTGTGCTCAGTTTTAGACTTTAGCCAGTCAGTTGGGGATGTTGTCCCATCAGACAGTAGTAGAGGCTTATCAGACAATATGCAGATTTTCAGCTTTGTCGAGTGTTGACTCTATTTATGATTGCTATGTTATTCAGAATTCTTATTATTCATGTTTAAGTATTAGATTCTACTTTGATTGTATGCTCTTTAGTTGTCATGTTCATGCTATGGGTATACCTGGAGCCATTCATGGTTCTAGGTCCTGTGTCTCGATCTGGGGTCCTAGCTTGGGTCATGACACTATGGAAAGAGGCTCTTGTTCAGTGATAGTATAATTCATTTGGGCTGCATTCAGAGTCTTTCTAGAATAGTATATAGGATGAATAGTCTTTTCATATTGCCGCCCCAATACACCCCGATAGCCATTCCGCTAGCATAACACATAAGATCAAATGGAAATGACCAATCGAGAGTGTTGATGATAGGTATGGTGCTCAACCACTGCTTCAATTCCTAAAATGCTTTCAAACACTTATCATCAAAAACAAATTTGGCATCCTTCTACATGAGTTTGCATATTGGTTGGGAGATCTTTAAGAAGTCCTTGATATATCTCCGATAGAATCCAGCATAGCCTAGAAAACTCTGCACACCCTTCACTAATATAGATAGAGGAATCATGAAAATTACATCCACTTTGGCTTGATCCACCTCAATCTCCTTTTCAGATATCTTATGATCAAGCACAATTCCTCCTTGACTATAAAGTGGCATTTCTCCTAATTGAGAACTAGGTTGGTTTCTTTACACCATTTCAAAACTTGACCAAGATGGTCTAGGAATTCATTGAAACTATCACAAACCATTGAGAAATCATCCATGAAGACTTCAAGAAAGTCCTCCACCATTTCTGAGCAAATGGCCAACATGCACCTTTGCAAAGTGGCCAGGGTGTTGCATAATCCGAACGATATCCTGCTTAATACAAAGGTCCTATAACAATTGGTCCTCCAAAGCTGTGTTGATTTTATTGTGGCCAGAATAACCATCAAGGAAGTAATAGTAAGCTCGACCTACCATCCGATCCAACATTTGATCAATAAAAGGCATGGGAAAATGATTTTTGCAAGTAGTCATGATAATGTCCAAATCCACTCCCTTATAGGAGAGTGTGTAAATGATCGTTGACAAAACAAATATACCCGATGGGTGTCGGGGTTGAATCCCACAAGGAATTAAGTCGATAGTTCAAGAGTTATAAACTAATTCAAACTAAAGTGCATCATTGGTCAACATTTGAAAAGTAAAAATGGGGGAAAAAGGAAAACAATATCAGATTCTAACTTAGAGCTAAGTGAGGTGGATTCCAATTGTTGTAATACAAGTGAGATGGCTAGGGGTGCTATTGATGGGCTAACAACTAGAATGGATTTACTTCATTGCCTTAGATTCAAATTTAGCATGGATAGCAGTGGATAAAGCATATTCCCTCGTTTCTCAACTACAAGAATGTTTATGCTTTGAGTTTTTTCAAATCCTAAGGACAAATTCAAATTATCAACCACAAGAGCTTGATGAGGTATCAAGCTATCTCTAAACTTAAACCTTTAATGGAGTGGGAATATGGGTTTTGACTATCTCTAGCTCAACCCCACATACCAACACTCCAAATCCTCCCTATTATTTTCTCACCCAATTATCACCATTATTTCTCAAGAAAAAGCAAGAAAGTTAACAAAATTCATGTTTGCAACCATCAATGTTTACAATTAAAACTTGGAGAAAATAATAGATCTGTACTTGCAATTATAATCTAAGAACAATTAATCAATACCCATTCATGTTTACAAACCTACCATGCACACACCCCTAGCTAGCAAATTAGCTACTCATATCTAGAGACAGAGAGAGAGAGAGAGAGAGAGAGAGAGAGACAGAGAGAATAGAAAGAGGAATTCCCTCAAACTTTATAATATCGCCTCACAAATTTGCTTCATAAGGTCTTACAACAATGGTGGAATTTCACCAAAATGGGTTAAAGAATAAGAAGAAGAAAAGCAAATTCTATCTCTACAATTCTATGGTATTTTTCTTCTCTCTAGAATAGAATGTGTTATATGAATTCATTCCTGTGTGGTGTACAATTTTGGGTCATAAATATCTGTACTTTGTTGTTTATAACTTTCATAATTGCCCATGGAGGCTTCTAGTAGCTTTGAGAATCTTTCTGGACGTTTTTGGCCCTCCATCAGCGAATGGGTCACTTGTCCGTTGAACTGTGTTTAGAAGTTGCCAACTTGTGAAGCAATGGTGAATAGCCGGTGCCAACCTGCTAAGCACCGATGAATAGCCGGTGCCAACCTATGAAGCACCGATGAATAGCCAGTGCAAACAGTTCCACTTGCGCTTCACATGCATTTTGCAAGTCTGGATCCACGAAAAGCATGTTAAAATCATGTTTTTAGCAATTCTTTTTGAGTTCAAATCTTTCATTACCTTTGCTTCCTTCAAATGCCTACATAGAGAAGAAAAAAAAGCATAAAACCTCCCTAAATGAATTGGAAACCAAGCAAAAGCTCATGCTTAAAAGCCAAATGAATTGGTAAATTACCAACTTATCAAACCCCCAAACTTGAACCATTTCTTTTCCTCAAGCAAGACATCTCCTCATAAGATCAATGTACTTAAACTTAAAGCATCACGGGAGTGGCACACAAACCATTAAGACTCAAGACAACCCAAGAATTATACACTGACTCAAGACTCAACACATGTTGCACAAACTTTAATAGGTGACACAATCATTAAGCATATCTTGCATGCATTCGTTTCATTCGAACAAGGGGTATAGTTCATCAATACAAACTCAAGGTACATCTCAAGTCATTGACAATTCACATTCAAAGATTGCCTTAAAGCTTGCTACACACTTGTCTCATTCACATCTCTCACTTTAAACACTTTTAAGAATGTACCCCAAGGAAGTGATGCCACTTACAAGAAGAGAGAATCCCATTTATTTTTAAGCATTTCACACATAGGGATTATATGATAAGGAAAATACGCTTACTCTCACAAAGGAATTCAAGTGTCTACAAACTGACCCACAGGCTTTCCCTTCGTGTAACTCGCCACTAATGTAGAGTTGCTACACTCAAAATCACCAAGGTCTTGCGAGTTATCATGAAGGCTAGGGGTAAGGGTAGGACAAATGTTTAGCTCTAGTGATTAGAACCTCCCTAATGCCTTTTTGTGAACACTTTTAGCACCCCATCACACTATTGAATTACTCCACCTTATATCTCCTTGTTCATCATCTTCATCTTTTGTTTAGCAAGAGCCACCCTTATAACAACTTTGGATTTCACATTTAGCCTCATCTAAGCAAGAAGTAGAACCTTTCAACTATTTTTTTCTCTTTTAATGATTCAAGTTTTTTCCACAAATCATTTCATTCATTTCATCACAATTTGGTGCTATCTCACATTGAAGCTCTCATATTTCTCCCTTCTCTTGCAAACTGCTAAACTTAGGCTTTTGCCTCATTTCACTTTATTTCATTATCTCCCCATCTCTTGGGCTTTAAGTCCCATTTTTAATTCTTTTATCACTAGCAAATAGGGAGAATGGGTGCCAAATAAGAGGATTAAAAGAGGTCATTAGGCTTATAATGTGGTTTCAAGAAAGGGTCCAAGGCTCAAACATTGATTATCAAAGATTGATATTCAAGGAGGTCATATTGGTGAAGTGAATATCAAAAGAAAGCCTAAGATCATGTTCTACGTGTAGCCTCATCTAAAATTTCTCTTTGAATCACACTTAGGGAAAGTTCTAGACAATCATGCATACACAAGAGTTAAGCCAAAGGATTCACCACACAAGGCATCACAATCCAAGGAGTTCACACACTTTCTATATCAAATTAAGAGTATGACTTTAGACAAGCTAATTTACGAATCAAAAAGCCAAGCAAGGAATGTATAACCCATGATAAGAGGGTGCTCATTTTCAAATTTAAGTGCCTTCCTTTCTTTTCAAAACTCATGTGCTATTCCAAGAAAGAAATTTTGGTGGTACCTCTTCAAACAAGTGCACAAAAGACTCAAAAAGACTCAAGAATTGACATTGTCTCCTTTCAATCCATCATTAGGAAATGTCACCCGGTTTGACAACAAAAGGAAAGAAAGAAAATTTTGCTCCTTGAGAAAGAACCACGGTAAATAAAACCCTTAGAGTTTACTCATTGACTACTATCTATAAAGGCGATGTTAACTAGCAAGTAATGATGATTTACCCTTAAGAATGACGTCACCCAATCTATCATAGGGCCATATTGCGCATCACCAACAAGTGGATTACTCAGACTTCATCCCCCAACAAGACAACAAAACAATAAAACAAATAAAAACAAACATAGGGCATTGTCTTTGATGCACAAAGTTTGAACAAAATAAGGGGGGAATGGGTGAAAGAACTCCATGGTATAATAGAGGCATCTGCATTGGAATTGTGTGCAATGTAGCTTGACCTACATTTTGCAGGTTGCTACTTGCCACCTATATTTCACTGGTTGCCACTTGTGTTTTACAGGTGGAGCGCATACCCACTTCTTCTGAACCTTCTCCTTCTAGGTATTCTACACATAACCGACGCTTGACCAGCATTTTGCAGCTTTCGACCTGCGTTTCACAGGTCTAGTGTAGATTGTCAATGTTGAGGAATTTTTCTTCCATGTATTCTAGTTGGCATCTGTGTTTGACCTGTGTTTCACATATTAGAACCTTCATTTTGCAGGTCTAGCGCCAGTTTCTCAATTTTGCTTCTTCAAATCTTTGTCACATTCCACACCTATACCACCCCTACACAATCAAAGGCAACACAAACGTAAAATAAAAAGAAACAAAGGAAAAATAAATGTAAAAGCACTTAGGTTGCCTCCCAAGAAGCACCTTAGTTAACGTCGTGGCTTGACATTTTCAACTTTCACCACTTTTTCTCTCCACTTTGAGCTTTTGAATTTCATCCCTAGTTTATTTTCCATTCTTCTAATTCACTTGAGGGGTAGTGGTGTAAAATTGAAGTTACCAAGCAATAGATATCGCATTTTGCATCTCTTAGACCTTAAAGGAGGGAGGCTCTTCGGTCTTGATGACATGACAAACTTTAAGATGAAGTTTCTTTGATCTTCCTCTTCAACTTCCTCCATAGACTTGGTTGCCTCAATCGCTATCTCGTAAACCAAGTTCAATTTTGAAAAATGATAGGAGGGCGGCTAGGTCGCTCCATTCTCAAGCATGCTTCTTGCTTGACATCCTCTCTTTCAAGTGCACTAGGGTCCTCACAAATATTTTTATGAGCTTCTCTTTGGAGCTCTAGTGTCACATCTTCACATATGGCATCTTGCATCATAGTTGGTTTGGTTGATTGCCAAATCACCTTGACCTCTTTCAAGTTCACCTTGACTCCTTCTTTATCATCATTTTGAGCTTCCTCCCACGAGTCAAGTTGAGTTAGGCCCCATTGTTCACTTCTTCTTGTAGTGCTTCTCAATATCTCCTCCACTTTTTCTTTTAGAGAACTATAGCTTTCTTCTTAAGGAGTCGATGCTTCCATGGACATTTAGGGGTTGACATCCTTTTCCGCATTAGACTCCCACTACAAAATGGATTCGATCATGGATTCCATGCGCCCACATGTATTGCTTCTTCGCTCACATGCCATGACTTCATTCCTATCAATGTCAAGAGAACAACTTCTATCATAGCCACTATAATGAGAAGTGAAATTATTGGGACAATCACCCCAATATCTATCATGACCACCGCTTAAAGTGCATCTATACCCATAGGAGAAAGAAGATGCACACATCTATCTTCCAGTGGAATATTTGTAATCTTGCCAAAAGTGGGTTCCTCCACAATAGGTACATGGGTCATCATAATGAGGGTTGCAACCACCAAACGTTCTTTCATTCCACGATGCCGTAATACAAATAAAAATTTAACAAAAGTAAAAACATAAGAAACAAGATGTAAAACAAAATGCAAAACAACTTTGAATCGATAAATAACTAATGGCTATCACAACTCAACTCCCCAGAAATGGTGCCATTTTTGACAATGTCCAAATCCACTCCCTTCTAGTAGAGAGTGTGAATGATCGCTGAAGAAACAAATATACCTAAAGAATGTACGGGTAGAATCCCATAAGGAATTGAGTCGATAGTTCAAGAGTTATAAACTAATTCAAACTAGAATGCATCATTGGACAACATTTGAAAAGTAAAAATGGGGGGAAAATGAAAAATACAAGAATGTTTATGCTTTGGGTTTTCTTAAACCTCAAGGCCAAATTCAAATTATCAACCATAAAATATTGAGGAAGTATAAAGCTATCTCTAGTCTTGAACCTTTAATGGAGTGGGAATATGGGTTTTGATTATCTCTAGCTCAACCCCCACATCAACACTCCAAATCCTCCCTATTATTTTCTCACCCAATTCTCACCATTGTTTTTCAAGCGAAAGCAAGAAAGTAAACAAAATTCATGTTTGCAACCATCATTTTTA
Source organism: Datura stramonium (assembly GCA_018107945.1). Taxonomy (NCBI): domain Eukaryota; kingdom Viridiplantae; phylum Streptophyta; class Magnoliopsida; order Solanales; family Solanaceae; genus Datura; species Datura stramonium. The sequence goes on along the minus strand of JACEIK010000190.1, from coordinate 95,768 downwards.
CAATTAAAACTTGGAGAAAACAATAGATCTATACTTGCAATTATAATCTAAGAACAATTAATCAATACCCATTCAAGTTTACAAACCCACCATGCACACACCCCTAGCTAGCAAAGTAGCTACTCATATCTATAGAGAGAGAGAGAGAGAGAGAAAATATCAATAAGAATTCACTCAAACTTTGTATTATTGCATCACAAATTTGCTTCACAAGGTCTTACAACAATGATGGAATTCCCTCAAAATGGGTTAAAGAACAAGAAGAAGAAGAAAAAAAATTCTATATCTACAATTCTATGGTGTTTTTCTTCTCTCTAGAATTGAATACGTTGTATGAATTCATTCAAGTGTGGTGTACAATTTTGGATCATAAATATCTGTACTTTCTTGGGTATAACTTTTCACAATTTCCCTTGGATGCTTCTAGGAGCTTTGAGAACCTTTCTGGATGTTTTTCCCCTCCATCAGTGAAATGGATCACTTGCCCTTCGAACTGTGCTTAGCAAGTACCAACCTGCAAAGAACCGGTGAATAGCCCGTGCCAACTTTCTAATCTCCAGCGAATAGCCGGTGCAAATAGTCTGTCACGACCCAAACGTAGACCCGGATCGCAACACAGGACAAGGAGCCCCGAGAGACTCCAAGTCGACCCATGACATGAACATATATATAACTCAATCAAATAAGCGGAATACTCAAAATAATAACATGGCGGAGGAATAATCATGACATAACATAGAAAATGATGCGCACTTCATACATGATAGCTGAATGCTACATGATCACGGGTGAAAATATCATGCCCGTGATTTGCTTTACAACTTAAATTAGTCTTGTTGTCTAAGTTAGTTTATACATTTTCATGTGATTTTATATAAATGTGAAGATATGTGCTAACCAACATGATTAGCCTTTGTTTTGTAGGTTTTGATGAGTAGGTTTTGATGACTTTGAGGAGCTAATCCATTTAAATAAAGGTGAAGTAGAGGCTTGGAACGAATAAGACACAAAATGCCTCACTGCTCCGGCACGTGCCACTTGGCAGCAGTGCTGCCCACAAGAGTTTCACTGCCAGCTGCTGCGCATGCCACGACAGCCGGCCGCGCGACATGGAGTGGTGCCAACGTGCGCCTGGGCAACCGTGGCTACGCCGCCAACGCGTGCGGTGTCAAGCGAGGCTGATTTTCTGGGTGTTGTTCCAGCTGAGCTGCTGCAGTTTCCCATGTCACGAGGTAGTGCTCCTGCGATACACTCCGTGACATGGAGCCGTTCCACGACAGTAAAAATTACGCAGGTTCTCCATTTACTATAAATAGGACCCTTAGCTCCTAATTCCATTTGGTCACGATTTATTCTGAAAACCGCCTAGGAGAGAAGGGAGAAGTGGGAGAACTCAGCTAGCGTTTGTCAAATTCCCTTCTCATCTACCAAACTCGTGTAAGTATGTAGTTTAGGAGTAGATTAATAGTAGTGTAGAGAGTTTTACTTAACATGATGGCTAGAACCCTTCCTCTAGGTTGAATCCGATTGGATTATGATTGTAATTCTAAGGATATTGTTTTGGAATTAAGTTATTGATTGTTGTTTTGTCTTGCATTCTGATTTGTTGGTTGTTTTTATGATTGATCACCATGAAAGCATATTTGTTAGCTTGGGAAATTGCTTGAGAAGTCATTACCTAGGTCAGTGACATGAGAATGTGAGGAGCATGGATTGTAATCTCGGGAGAGGTTCGTGTTTGGATAAAAATATACCTAACACCGTGCTTGGTTGACACACGTTGTGAAAGACCAACTTGGGATGTCAACACGCTGATTAGTAGTGTTTTGAGCTGTTGAGTTAATGTGTTAATTACTTAGTACCTTGAACGCTCTGAATCATAACATAATTCTGATTTCACATTGTGAAAATAACTCACCATAAATGATGCGTTAGTAGCAGACAATGTAAGTTTTAGAGGTTCTAAGATCATGTAAAATGCAATATAGTTATAAATAACAATTGATAGTTCCATGCTTATTCCACGTTAAAATCGTAGTATAGCATGATTATCCGGGTTTTACTCTATGTTGCTCCTGCATACTTTCTAATATTTCGTTGACCCAAACTTAGATTCTAATTATTCTTCAATCAAAATGTCTATCACCAACACTTTATATATTTAAGATCACATTAGAAATGGATGGTTAGAGGAATGGGTCCTTACCCTCGTGGGTTCGACAATCCTGCCTCTTAAAAAGAGCCACTATATTACTTGCACTGCATAATTTCATGACGCCGATGTGAAAAAGAGTCGCCAAATTATTGCCACTCGATGCGGGCTACGTCAAGTTTTTGGCGCCGTTGCCGGGACTCAAACGGTTTTGATAATTTATTCGTTTTTGCGTGATTTTTAAATTTTCCTCAAGTGTTGAGAAACTTGGTCTTAGTCTCTTCTATTTGCACAGGACAGTTGTCTCGCCGAGCCGGGTTAGAAAATAGAGAGCTTGTGGAACCGCTGCTTGAACTCTAAACATCAAATCCATTTGCAAAGGAGAGTAGCTCTTAAGCAAAAGTCGAAGAGACTTCAAGAAAAGGTACAACAACAACCAAACCCGCGTGGCAAGCACCGGCATTCAAGTAATGGCAAGAAGACCCGCCTGCGAAATGGCTATCCCACTAGCGATGAATGACTTAGTATCCGTAAAACCGGAGCCTGGAGGAAACTTCAGAGCTTAAATGTAATATGGTGCAATGCTACATTCTAGTGGCCGCTTCACTGAATGGCACATGACTCCGCAACAAAGACTTACGAGCTTTCGAGATAAGTGACACGTTTGTCTCACCTACAAGTGTCTCATAGATTATGTCCTGACCTCTTCCCATTTTCACTATTGGGAGAGGCGAAAAGTGGCTAAAGGCCGAGCCACCGAACTCCATTACTATGGAATGATTTGGCTAAGAAGTTCTTTATCGGGACATTTTTTCCTTCTGTGCAAACCGCAAAGTCAGAAGTGAGATACTCGGCCGTGCGTACTAAGCCTCGCCGATGAGAACTTGTGGCATGGCTTGGGAACCCAAGGTCATTGTTGAGACTGCCTCATCACGCAATCGAATGAAGTGCTGGCCCATAAAGCTCTGTAGAAAGTCTAGACTCCACACACAAAAATATTACTAGACTCTCGCAATGGGTGGGCAAGCTCTTGGAGAAGACGTATGATGAGTTGTACACTTTGTTGAATGTAATTGCACAAGTGAAATCCGCAGGCACAAAGGAGTCATCAAGAGGGGCAGAAGAAGATCAAAGAAGGATGTGGCGTATGGTTTGAATGCCTTGAATAGATAGTTAGCTTCGATCCAACATCGCTTGATGACTACTAATAATCGAGTATGCACCAAATACTAGGGCCACAATGCGGGGTTTTCAAATAAGATCCGAGTTGGTGTAAAATTTGCGGTAATAATGGGCAATGCGTAATCTTGTGGAGCCAATCCGAAATCGGGCCAATTTTGTTGGGAATGCAAAGGAATCAATTTTGGGAACAACTCAACGTAATTGGCAGTACACCGACCTTCGGGGTGGAAACCAAAAAGGTAATTTGGCGCAACCTCAACAACATCAGACGCAAATAGGCGATTGATGGGCGTAGTAAAGCGCCCGCATTGAGGAAACACCGCAGAAAATTATGGAGACCCGTAATCAGCTAGCGTAAAATCAGCGAGGATGGCAAAAGAGACTTAATGAATCAGCAGCCACCCGCAATCCGGAAAACAAGCGGGTTTATAGCAAACTGCTCATAATATGAGGCCGCAAGGGGATTACCAAGAGACGCAGATTCTAACCCCGGCGATCAATGCCATCGGCCTTAGAAGCGGAAGACAAAGCCTAGCCGATGCGTGCCTAAAGAGTTGAGAAAAGAGGTGCGCTGAGTTGGTAAGACTAGGACCATCCACCGATACTCTGAGAAAATCGTAGGCCGGGCAACAAATGCACAATCGTCATTGCAACAGAAGACAAAGACCACCACCACCCTTCCCCGAGATTCCAAAAAAGAGCAAGGAGGAGGAATAAGCCAAAAGTTCTTTGAGAGCTTCAAAGAACTTCACATAAATTTGCCTTTATTGATGTCTTCACAGGAATGCCCAAGTATGCTAAATACTTGAAGGACGTGATGCAATGTTAGATTGGTGGACGTCTGCATCGTAGCACCGACCGAGGAGTGCAAAATGGGCCAGTGGTATCGAGCAAAATGCCAAAGAAGCCTAAAGAGCCCCAGAGTTTTACTCCTCTGTATATAATGTAAAACAAGTGCATGTTCCTTTTGTGTGACATTTTGGAAAAAAGTAATCTAATGCCTTATCTTATCCAACTGGTTTTAATATGGTGATCGAGAACGATAAGGTTGATGTTGCAATTTACTGATGGAAGTCGCAGAAAGGGACACTGATGGTCTGAGGAGGAGGCTGTCTATCAAAGTAGGTAAATTTATTATACCTCATTGATTTTATTATTTTAGATTTTCAAAGTTGGATGCACTGTACTCTAATCTGGGACGGCCATTCTTGGCCACCGGAGGAGCTGTGATCGACTTGAAAGAAGGACCCTAAAATGAGGGTCGAGGATGATGAATAACTCGTGTCAGCCAAGAAATAAACCCATCCATTACCTACGTAAAACCTCGTGGCTGCTAGTGTTAAGAGGACGAGTGTGGGGTGGGAGGATTCCACGCTGATGCACGGCCAAAGGCAATGTCAAGTGTTCACTTTGAGTCTCGAGCAAAGGTCAAATTGAAAAGAAGTTGAGAAAGGGAGGAACAGAGGAGGCTGCTTTCCTATAAACAGCAGTAAAAGAGGAGAGATGGTTCTCGAAAGAGAACCTCATGAGATGTCCCTGGGGTGCGGCAACCCACACGTGCCAATGACAAGAAAATAAGGCGCTGGGAGGCAACCAGCGTACCTCGTGTACAATTTTTTAAATTTTTTTATTGTTGTTTGGATTTTGTTATTTTCGTGTTTTGTTTGTGTTTTTGGTGGAAGGTTAAAATGTAGAGAAGTCTGGAAAATTTAAGGAGGAAGCTAGGAAGCATAAGAGAAAAAGTGTGGGGTCGACTCACCCATGTGTGCAAGTTGTGGAAAAACATGCTATTAGCTAGCCTAAAGGCCTCAGGAGTATTTCTCACCTTCGTAAATGTTAATTTGATGCCATGAGGACATAGCATGATTTAAGTGTAGGGTGAGGAAATTTCAGGGAAATTTAAAATTTTTGTGTTTAATAAATTGTGGTGAATGTAATGCTTGTAGAAAATTGGAGAAATTTGAAAAATTTCTTGTGAGTCAAGCATGAATTCATCACCCGTTGGTTTTTTCTTTCGCTCTTTCCGATCTGGGGTTTTTGAACCGAAGAATAAAATTTTTATTTTTTAGTTTTTTCTTTTGTCTCATATGTTTTAGTCATGTTAGGACTCGTTTCCGACGATGGATGGATGACGCACCGGCCTTGAGGAAAATTAGTCGATAGATAGCTAGTTTTTTGAAACCGTAGCTAATGGATACTTGATGTTCTTGTTATGTGCTAGATATGATTGTAAGATGCAAGTATGTTTAGTGTTGAAGCTTGCAAGTTTATAACTTTGTTTGAGACACTAGGCTCTTGAACTGGACGCTCAATATAATTGAAGTGTTTCTAATGTTTGAATTCTTGTGATTAGTTGAGTAAGAGTCTCATTTAATGTGTCTTGAATTGAGCATGTGCCATGAGTGTAAGGTTTTGAGTATTCTATACTGTTGTGGATTGTCTAGAACATCTGGTGTGTGTATGAACATGAGGGACTAGCAGCTACTGGTGGGTGTAGATATTGTTAGCCTCCCTCATGCCGACTAAAGCGCAGCTATTGTGCCTCGCTAGTCACTCGGGCGTAGGGACACCATGACTGTGGTGTAGATAATGCACTGTGTGACTCCACCGTTGGGAACACTTCGCCAAAGATCCGACACTCATGTTAGTTTCGACAACGACCCACCTAATGACTCGTTGCCCTCGGTCAGAGTTGTGGCTTGCCTCGTGGTCAACCCCCAAACCAATAAAAGCTTAGCCAACTTCCTTCCACCTCAAGAGTCATTTAACAACTCGTGGGCTACTACTCTGTCACCGGACGACTCGTCCTATGAACCGTGCGAAAATTTACTTTTTTTCATTTCAACCTTCGAGTCCGATCTTTAGGCTTTTTGGGTTATTACAATATCTCTTTCCTTGGGAACATTCAATCCCTGAATGTGAATAAGTATACTAAAAGCTAAGAAATGTAAATACGTCATAAAAAATACTGAACATCTAAATATGGAAACCGACGAAGTGACCGACTTGACCGACTACATGATCAACTAAATTCATGGATCACACATACATGCACTTGATGTGGAAAGAAACCGAGCACATGAACCGCATGAAATTGAATAGAGTACTAGGGAGAAAACGATACCTCAAGCCGAAACTCTGTTTTAAGGGAATAAGTGCGGGTAGTTAGTCATCATATCTGCTTCAGATTCCCAGTAGCTCCCTCAACCCGATGATTCCTCTACAAAACCTTGATCAAGCTACTTCCTTATTTCTCAACCTTCGAACCCGATGATCAAGTATTTCAACCTAACCTCTTCATACCTAAGACTATCCTTCACTCCTACGCCTCCACTGTAACAACCAAAGTTTCCGTCACCCTTGCACTTTTTCAAGAGCGACATGGAAACTCGGATGTACCGCTTCACTCGAGGGAAACTCCAACTCATAGGCCACCTTCCAACACGTCTCACAACTGGTACGGGCTAACATAATCTGAATCGATTTCTTCTTTCCGAACCTCATCACTCTTCTTACGGGAGACACCTTCAAAAACACCCAATCATCATCAACTGTGAACTCATGCTCTCTTCTTCTCACATCCGCGCATAGGACTTTGGCGACTCGAGCTATTTTCAACCTCTCCCTTATAAGCCGAACCTTCTCCATAGCCTCATGAATCGAATCCGGCCCTTATCAACGTAGCTTCACCAACTTCAAAAATGAACCAATTGGCGATCAACGCCTCCACCCAGAGAGTCTCAAACGGAGCTATCCGAATGCTTGAATGGTAACCGTTGTTATATGCAAACTCGTTGAGAGGTAAATGATCATCCCAACTACCCTTGAAATTAATCATACGCACTCTCAACATATCCTCAAGAGTCCGAACGGTCCACTCAGCCTCGACTCATTTGTTTGCGGTGAAAAGCTAGCGCTAAGCTTTCACTCCGAGTACCAGTCCTTATGAAATGATCCCAAATCCGGGAGGTAAATTGAGTACTTATCCGATATGATGGGAAAAGGGAACTCCATGCAACCGAACTAACTCCCAAATATACAATTAAGCATAATCTTCCATTGAATCGATAGTTTTGATCGCAGAGAAATTAAGCGCTTTAGTCAACTCCGCTTCACAACAACCCAAATAGAGTAATACTATCAACGCATTACAAGGAAACCCCGTAATGAAGTACACATTGATTTCCTCCCACATCCAAGTAGGGATGCTAATGTATTGAAGCACACCCTCCGGTCTTTGATGCTCAACTTTCACCTATTGATAGTTCGGACACTTCTCTACGAATTCTGCGATATTCTTCCTTATGCCATTCCACCAATAGAATTCCCGAAGGTCACAGAGACATCTTGGTGGCACTGATGTATAGAATACCAGATCTATGAGCCATGCAACATTCGGTTCTCAAAGCATTAACATCCTGAACACGTAAGTGACTGCACGAAGCACACCATCTCCCTTTATAAGACCTCCACCTTCTAATCAATGATTACTTCAATCCTTGGCTTCAAGATAGGATCCTTGTGTTGCCTAGCCTCGACTTCGGTCACCAAGGAGGATTCTGAACCATTACGAATAGTGACACCACCATCCGCCGAGTCAACGCACGAACCCTAACCAGGCAAGAGCCGTTACGAAAATTCTTCACTAACTCCTTCCTTCCTCATCTACGGGTCAAGAATTTTCCATAGAAATCCTTCTAAGAGCGCTCGCACCATATTAGCCTGCCTTGTGATGTGATAAAGGACACTCATTTCGTAATCTTTTAGAAGCTCCAACCAATTTTCTCCATAGATTTCAGATCCTTTTTGGGGTGAACATGTACTATAGACTTTTGTGGTCCCAGAAACACATCCACACGACCCTGCATGCATAGTGTCTCCAAATACTCTAGGCAAATACTACCGCCACAACTAGAGGTCATGAGTCGATAATTCTTTTTCATGGACTTTCGCCGCTCGAGCGGCAAAGCTATAACCTTATCGTGTTGCATTAATACACAACCAAGTGACACCTCGAGGAATCACAATATACCACAAACCCACTCCGCACCCAGGTAGTATTCCATGTGCCTCCGACTCATTGAAACTTCACTTTCTTCTAGGTCAACTTAGTCAATGGTGCCACAATAGATGAAAAAATCCCTTCCACAAACCCCCCGTAGTAACCAATGGCTCAAGAAACTTCATATCCGAAGGAATAATCGTCTAGGCCAATTCTCACTTTATCTTGAGAGTCCACCCATACACCCTCACTTGATAATACATGACCCAAAAATGCTACCGAGTTTAACCCAAAACTCACACTTGCTGAATTTAGCATACAACCGGTGATCCCTTAAAAGTTCGTAGCACCACCCTCAAATGAGCGACATGATCTTCTCGCTCCAGAGTATATGAGAATGTCATCTATGAACACGATCACGAACATGTAAAAATACAAATTTGAACACCCCCGTTCCTCAAATCCATAAAATCTGTAGGAGCATTCATTAGTTCAAAAATACATAACTACAAACTCGTAGTGACCATATATCGATTCCTCGAAGGCCGCTCTTCGAAATGCCACTCTCCCGCTAACTCGGGAAATGATGATACCCGAATCTGAAAAATTCATCTTTGGAGAAACACTTGGCACCTTGAAATTGGTCAAACAAGTCATCAATATTGGGGAGAGGATACCTGTTTAACAAAGTGACCTTGTTCAATTGTTTCATAATCAATGCAATATCCGAAGGAAACTATCCTTCTTGAACAAAGAGAACTGTGCACTCCCACTCCGGGAGATTTGCTAAGTTTGATGAAACCCTTGTCTAAAAGATCTTTCAACTACTCCTTTAACTCCTTTAGCTCACCCGAGCCATTCTCAGAAGGGAGGAATAGAAATAGGTCGTATATCTAGGGAAGAATGGTCAATACCAAAATTGATCTCTTGCTCGCTCGAACTCCCGGTAAATCCTTTGGAAAATCTTCTGGATATTCACACATTAATCGATGTAGCATCCTTAACTATAACTAGATGGTACACACAACCTTTAGAGATCATCTTTCTCGGTCTTAAGGTAGGGAAATGAAGTGACCTACAGGCACAGCCGAACTACCCTTCTACTCCGTGACCGGCTCACCCAAAACCAGTAACTCTACCGCACTGTTCTATAATTTACCGAGGCATAACATGTATGTAGCCAATCCATGCCAATGATAACATCAAAATATGTCATGGCTAGCTCTACTAAATCTCCTAAGATAAATTTTTTAAGGACCATGACAGGGCAATTTTATACACCCATTGAGTTATAACTTAATCACCAACTAGAGTAGAGATCGGTAAGGGTTTTGATAGGGATTTCGGACCGACTCGAAATTAATAGCAACATAGAGGCTCAATAAATATAAGGTAGCCCCCGGTATAACAAAGCATATACATCAAGGTGGAATACTCGTAATATACCAGTGACTACATTCGGAGAGGCCTCCTACTTCGACGAGATACGAGGACAAAATCTACTCCTGACGCCGACCACCACTCACTAGTGGATGCACCCCGCTAAAGATGAGCATGTTGGTGGGGCCGGCCAATTAGTGGCTAGGTCTCGGCCTCTACCACGACCCTATCTAGCCATCGACAATCTCTAAGCATATGTCCTAAGCCACACTAAACAAGCACTGCACTGCTAAGACCGACCAAGCAGCTCTTGCCACACCTGCCACAAGCCGGAATACTAGGCTCCACAGACTGGCCTCCCGACTCGAGAGCTCGATGATCATCCCCTCTAGCAGCGTGCTGGGATCTCTGGATGTTACAATCGTCCCGACAAATAAGCCAAGCAATGATCTCTCGTGGGATCAGCGATGCTGTCCACCACTAGGGCTCTATAGGGAGAATCCAAAACTATCAGCCCCGGCCCTCTTGGACTCTCTCTCTCCGCTCACTCTCCTATACTTCCTCTATCTCACGCTGAGTCTAGAAATATCTCGCAGAATTCAATGTCCCGATGAATCATTATGGTTTGGAAATCTTTGACCAAATTGTATGTTATCCCATGCACAAATCGACTCACTCGAGCCTCGGGTCCGGCCACCATCTCAGTGCATATTTCGATAGGCAAGTGAACTCTAAAGCATACCCCCGGACCGCCATGTTGTTCTGGCTCAAGTTCACAAATTTAACTACTTTGATTTCTCTCATCTCTCAAAGGGAAAGAATCGATCCAAAATGCGTGTGGAACTCACAAAACCAATAGGGCCCGCTCCACTCCTACCATCTTTCCATTGTTTGAACCAAATATGTGCAACCCTAACTGATAAGAGGCTATGTCCGCACACTCCTCCCCCGTCACCCTTATGATCTAGGTGATATTATGAATCTTATTAATAAACTCAAGGTGGATGCTCATCCACCTTCAATACGAAAACTCCTCGAGGGTTCATCTTAAGGAAGTCCCAATCTTGGCCGTTGTCGCATTCCCATTCTGGGGACATGTGCTACCACTTAATGGTTGACTTGGGTGGTCAATGCCTGTGCCAATGGCAGCCTGGGAAGACTCTACATGGGCCACCTTTCTTGGGCACATGATCCGTGGGCCGCGGGGCTTCACGGTGCCCATCTCCGCTTCCATGCTCATGGACATTTTCATTGCCATTTCTTCGTTAAATCATCGAGGAGGCATGATTTCGCGAACTCATATAGCAAGAGTTAGAAGGATAGAGAGACATTTCAATTTACGATATAGATCATGAAAGAGGGGAAGTTTTCCAATAATGTTTTGTAGCCTCTTCTGGGTCATAAGTGTGGCACGCTTCACACCCATGAAAAAGACTTACTTAATGCAACTTTCAAACACCCTTAACACTTCAAAACCTAATGCTTTGAAACACAAGAGTTATGATCCGAGCATAGGCTCCGGATCGATACACGTGACAAAGAACCCCGAGAGGCTCCAAATCGACCCATGACATGAACATGACATCTAAACCTCAACATAATAAATGTGGAAATATAACATATGAAATAGCGTAAGTCTAAGAATACACAATAACATCTAAAACATCTAAATACATACTATGCCCGATAAACCTCTACATACCGACGAGTTGATGGGACAAGACCCTAACCAAGTCACTAAAGACCGAAACCGAAAATACAAAATACAAAGCCGATAAAAAGGTCCACGAAGGACGAGGACTCACCAACTAACCGAGATATGCTAACTTCCGAGGATTCAAGCATCTGGCCCGAACTGAATAACCGGGAGCTCGTATTTGCGAAATGATATGTAATAGAGTATGCGGCCGCATACATGGAATGTACCAGTATGCAAGGTAAGTAAAATCACAGTGTAAGTAAAAATAAAAATCATGCATATTTATAAAACATTTCTCATAATATTCTCGAGAGTAGGGCTTGCATACTAGTATTTGAAAATATGACTTAAACGGAACTGAATATCATAATTGAATCGAATGACCTAAAGCTAAAACCGATAATCATAAGTAAAACCGAACAATGGGTCAAACTGAAACATAATATTATAATAAATGTATAATCGAAATCATGAGGACCAATAGGAGACTCGTCATATAACCGACATTACCATGATGAGCTTACATGGTCCCGACTATTACACTCAAGTGCGTAGAGCCGTCCAAAACTCTCTGTGGCTAAGGGCGCTATCATGATATCGATATCGTCAAGGCCCTTTGGGAAGCGGAAAATAACTGTGGAAGTTCCAAAAATAATCAACATACCTATGTTGGCATGTAGTTCTAAGGCACAAAGGTTAACTAAACCCGCTAGCCTACTCGGTGCTAGACACTACCCCAGAAACATGCATATGGTCTCCATCATTTTTCAACAAAGCTAACCATTTTCTTAAGTACTTAAGCTAAAGCATAATCATACATGCATCATCTCAAACATATCACGAGAAGCCTTGGCTTAAACCATACCACAAGCCGAAAAGTGGGAGACTAGACTCAAAACCATATGGTAAGCTAATAACATGAAATTTAAGCAGATCGTGGACACACTTCATCATGGGCTTCCAAACATAAACATACTTTAGATAGTCAAAATCATGGATATAAACATGGGTAATTCGAATACTTTCATCATATACATCTCACCATACTTGTAAACATAGATCATAATCTCAACTCATGAACGCTCATGACTGGGCATCATAATTTGTAAAACTTTGAAAACATGAATTGTAATTGAAAACTTTATAAAAACATGCCCATAATTATCAAATCAAAATTAGAAACATGAATAGGATTTACCCAATGACATGCTTAGAGAATTCATAAGTTGGGTTAAAACCCCATAGATTCATCAACTTAGAATTTCCATGAATTTTAGAAGGAATTGGGCATGGAGTAGATGAATACACCCATTCATAACCCTACATACCCGGTACTGATTTCACACTCCTTCTAGAATGCCCAAAGGAATTGGGGAAGAACTTGGATGAATTCTAGGCTTCGATCACCCTTAGGAACTTTTAGGCTTGCATGCATGGAGAGGGGATAGGTTTAGGAATGAGTTAAACTTTAAAACACACCTATGTGAGCATAAAATGATGTAGTTTAGGTCTTAGGAGCTTAGGAATTATGAAAAAGCCCTTAATACCCGCAGAAAAAAACATACTAGTCCCACGAGGGACTGACAATCCCCGTTGCTCGAGGGACGACTCACACCAAAGACTCAAGACACTGGAAAATCTTTACTTTTCTAGTCACCACGAGGACACCTCACAACTCGTGGTACCTAACGACCATGATGATTAATCATTGGGAATACCGTCAAACATCCGACATTCATGCCTCGTTTCACCACCACCCACCTAACAACTCGTCAGCTCTTACCACAAGTCGGGCTTTCTTCTGTGGTCAACCCCTAGACCACCAAAATCTCTAGCGCCTTCCTTCCACCTCATGAGTCACTTAACGACTTGTGGGCTACTTCACGGTCATTGGACGACTTGGTCCCGTGACTCCGGTGTAGAATTTTTATTTTCCGTTTCAACGGTTCGATCTAAAGATTTTCGAGGAATTACACATAGCTCCTTCTACTAGCTAGTTTCCCACAAGACTTTCACTAAAGCTACTTCTTTTTCCTCAACTTACTTGATCTAACAACTAGGACCCAATGGAACCTTCGTATGAGAGACTACCCTTACACCAACACTTTCTAAAGGCACTACTAAGGTCAGATCACCAACACATTTCTTCAATAGAGACACATAGAAGATCGGATGCAGCCGATGTTAACTCAGGTAGATCCAGCCATACGCCATATTGACAATGCATCTTAATTTTGTAAGGACTAATATATCTCGCCGAGCTTTCCTTTATTCTCGAACCTCATTTTTAAGTAAACCTAATCATCCACATCAAACTCCAAACTTCTTCTTACATCTCGCGTATAATTTCGTTTGCTTAAGCTATTTTTAGTCGCTCATTGATAAGATGAACTCTCCTACATGAACTCATATGCCGAATCAAACCTATTAGGTAAATTCACCAATCTCAAAACTACCCCATAGAGATCCGCACCTCCTACCATATAATGCCTCAAATGGGGACATATGAATACTAGAGTGGTAGCTATTGTTGTATGCAAACTCGATAAGAGGAGGCGATCATCCCAACTATCCTTGAAATCAATCACACAAACCTCAACAAATCCTCTTAAGTCCGAATAGTCCACTTAGTCTCAGCATCTATCCGTGAGTGAAAAACTATGCCGAGCTTGACCCGAGTACCAAGTACCTTGTGAAATGACCTCCGTATGTGAGGTGAACTCGAGTACCCCTATCTAAAATGATGGACAAGGGAACTCCATGCAGATACTAACTCCCTAGAGGTACAATCTAGCATAATCCTCTTCGCCGAGTCCGGTGGGTTTTAACTAGTAGGAAATGAGCCGACTTAGTCATCTCGATCTACAACCACCCAAATGAGCCACACATTTGTACGTGTACAAGGAAGATTCAGAATGAAGTCCATGTTCACTTCTTCCCACTTCCATGAATGCTAATATCCTAAGTCATACCCCAGTCTATGATGTTCAACCTTGACTTGCTGGTAATTTTAAACACTTAGCCATGAATTTCGTAATGTCCTTCTTCATGCCATTCCACCAAAAGACTTCTCGCAGAATCTAAGACATCTTGGTGGAACCTAGGTGGATAGAGTAAATTAGTGATAAGAGCTTTGTTAGTATCCACTGCCTCAAATCATCCACATCCGAACACATGGGCCACTTCGGTAACGCGAGCACACCATCTCCTTTTTATGGAGAATGCTTCCACCTCTTTCCTAGGACTTCTTCCTTCATCTTAAGTAGAATTAGGTCTTCGGCCCTACTTGATTTAACTCTCCAAAGACGGATATCTCACCCACTCAGACTACAACTCCACCTTCGCCGAACCAACCAATTGGACCCTAAACCCAGCCGCCCAGGAATATTCTTTACAATTTTATCCTCCTCTACATGGGTAACACTCATAGACTTCCTAATGGAGGGCATCAACCACTACATTATCCTTGCTCGAGTGATACAACACACTTGTGTCATAATACTTTAATACTTCAGCCATCTTCTCACTTGCATTCAGTCCTTCGACCGAACACTACTATAGGCTCAGAACGTAAAAACATTAACATGAACCCCATAAAGGTATTTTCCAAATTTTCAAGACAAATACTACCCTCCGCCATCTCAAGCATTATTAGGCCTGATAGTTCTTCCTCATGAATGTTGAGCTGTTTGTGGCATAAAATATTACCTTACCATGCTTCATAATAACACAACCAAGGCTAACACCTGAGGCATCACAATAGATCACAAAACCTTCTCGAACCTTCCCGCGAGTCGCAACCGCGCCGTAATGAGTCGAGTCTTCAACTCTTGAAAGCTCTTCTCACCCGCACGTAATTACTAAAATTTCATCTTCTTTTGAGTTAGTCTGGTCAAAGGAGAGTCAATGGAGGAGAACCCTTCTACAAACCATTGATAATAACCGACTATGCCTAAGAAACTCCTCGATATCTCGATGAGAGGTCAGTCTTGGCCAGCCTCTGACTGCCAATCTTTTGAGGATCCACCCAACACCCTCAATCGGGAGTCCATATGACGATAAAAAATGCAACCTACTTCACCTAAAACTCACAATTTGCCAAATTTAGCGAACAATCGAAGGCCCTCGAGAGCCCGTAAAACTATTCTCAAATGGTTCGCATGCTCCTCCTCTATTCTCGCTGATTTGACCAAATATCACCGAGAAGATAATAAGACATAACATACACATGTAATACATGTATGATTTGAATATCCCCCTGCTTCATTTCATATAGCTCAAAAGAGAATTGCTAGTCCAAAATACATAACGTATGAATTCATAGTAACTATACCGAAATTCTAAAGACAGCCTTCGTAATGTCACATTTTCCACTCCCGAGCTGTGGTATCTCCATGTGAGATCTACTCTTGGAAAACAAACAGCCTCATGATCCAACAAGCCGTATTAATTCTAGGTAGAGGATATTTATTTCGACAGACCTTCTTGTTCGGGCTGATGGTGGTCAATGCACACTGGGTACCGCTCTTTCTTTCGCACGAATAGGGAATGGGGCACCACATGAAGAGATGCTGGGCCCGATGAAGCCCTAATTTAGAAGGTCTTTCAACTATTCCTTTAAGTTTTTAAGTTCGCTTGAGCCATCCTATAAGGGAGGAATTGAGATAGGCCGAGAATCTGGGAGAAGGCCTATATCGAAGTCTATTTCCCTCTCGAGGGACTCTCAGAAAGATCTTTTGGGAAACACATCAAAGGGTACCACAAACCGGAACTGACTGGAGTGTTGGGTCTTAGAACTAGAATTTTTTACCTTAACCAAGTGATAGATATAACAAATTTCGATTAGCGATTATTTTCTAGCCTTAAAGGTAAGGAATGAATCGACCTCAGCACTCAAGTACTACCCTTTCATTCAGACTGTTCATTGTGGAAACTTGGAATCTAATGACCCGGTTCTATAATATACGGAGTCATAGAAAGAATGTAACTAGTCCATGCCAAGATTGAGGTCGTAAATCGACCGTATCTAACTCTACTAGATCAATTAAGGTGACTTTATAAAATATTTGCGGACTGGACAATTTTCGTATTCTCGATGGCTCTAACCGACTCACCAACCGTTAGTAAGACCGAAAGGGTTACGAGAGTAATTTTTAGATTAATATCAAATCAATGAAGAATAAGAGTCACGAAATAAAGTGTGGCTCTTGGATCTAGTAAAGCATATACATTTATCCAAAGAGACGAATTACCAGCCACACTTCGCCAGGTGAATTCTAGTCCCGAAGGGACTGATAAAGCATAAAAGCGATTGGCACTAACTACCACCTATACCGAGGTAATACCATGTTGAGATGAACGATCGAGTTGGAGCCGCGATGTGGTGGATCGGGCCTTCCCCATCCTAACATGGGCACCCTCAATCTATGACCCACCGGCCACAACCGTAACAACTCTCCTTGCTCTAGCCTGCATCACTTGGATGGTTCTTACCATATCAAGCATATAGGAAGCAAAGTGCGGCCGCTGGAGACATGCTCGAGACCGGGAGCCCGATGCCCACCTCGATCTTTAAGGGCTTCGAAGAAGCCGAGCACCGTCACGAGGTGGCCGAGGTCTCGTCGGCTCTGGGGTGACACACCGCCTAACCTCTCTGTTGGGAGTACTAGAACTAACCTATTCTCGCCCGTTTACTCTCCCTCTCTATCTACTTTGGCCTCTCTCTTTCCTATCTACTCAAGTATGAATAATGAAAGCCTGAGATGTCCATTTCTGCTGATAAGTACGACAGTCTCGACTACCAGATTCGAAACTCCATTCATGAACTTGAGTATGCAAGCCCTACCAACTACCATTTCCGAAGCATACTTGGACAGCTTGCAATCAAGGTGACTCGCACCGTTATGTCATTCTCGCTTCGTGTTCACAAACCGGTCAGCTTGGGCTTCTTAACACCTGTGGAGAGAGGATTCTGGTCTTAAATGCCGTCGCAAACTCATCCCACTCCACCTGACCTGGCACCATTCTCGCCTCCCTCTTTCCATTGCCTATACCATTTTTGAGCCACTCCTTTTAACCGATAAGAAGACAGACCGCACTTTCCACAGAGTAACCCGCATGATTTGGGTGATTTTCTCGCACTCTCATCACGAACTCTCGCGGGTCCTCATCAACCTTGGACCCATGAAATGCCGGAGGGTTCATCCGAATAAAATCTTGAACCCGACAGCCACCGCACCCATTAGTATTGGGATTGGTACAACCCGCCGGTTGATCCATTGTCATAGACCGAGCCGCATTTGGAATGGGAAGCCCTAACTCGTACGACACCCGATTATTCAGTGGCTACCGGAGCCGTGGGGCCGGCCGGTTAGCATTTTCGATCCTTCTTCCATTTCTCTTGGGAGGCATAGTTAATCAAAATGTAGAGCACGAGTTAGAGGACATTTCATAAAACCAAACTTATGTACAATAAGAATCATGAAGAAGGGAATTTTCCTTCCTAAAAACGCCTTCGTAGCTTCTCCTCATAAGTGTGGTGTGTCACACCCATGAAAAGGACTCTCTATCAACAGGATTTCCGACATCCTAGACACTTTAAACTCCGAGGCTTTGGATACCAAGTTTGTCACGACCCTCGAAAGCTATACCCTAGACGAAACATAGTACTTAAGATCATATGTGACTCCAAGCAAAAATCCCATGGTAAAGCACAATGCCGATAAGATTGATCTACCGAAAGATAATATTTAGTTAAGTTGTTCAAAAAAACAATAACCAAGATAATTGGATTACAAGAGAGAATATGATAATTTCTAATATTCGCTAAAATCAGAAACTCAAGTTGAACTAACATATTCTATTTGAAAGCCTTCTAGAGAACCGATGAGTTACCGGGATAAACCTCAGCTAACTCTAATGTCTCAAGATAAAACTAAAATAATAAATACCTAAGATGAAAACTCCGGTCCTCGGAAGATGAGGACTCACCAATGGAATTCTGCGCCAAGTCCGGAAGAGGTTCTAACCCCGGTGTTGAACCCGAGAGCTAAGCCTACATTTATAAAATGATATAACACATAGAATATGTGATCGCATTTGAATGTACGAGTATGTGAGATATAAGATAAAACATAAGAATACTTATAAAATAAATCAATCGAATGGCTTCTATAACCATATTTGAAAATGTAAAATAATAATAAAATCTAAAAATCGCCAAGATCAAAGGGGACTAATAGTTGACTCGAAAGTCATAAGAAAATCCCAAAATATGGATGACTAGACTGACTAGGACCAGACTCAGACCGGGATCGAACGAAGTAGTGGGAGAGTCTATTAACCCATATGTAACCACGTGAGTTAAAAGTGGAGTTTGACGTATACACCCCACCGAAAGAACTCCAATATACATTGCTATGGTATAAAGGCATGGCTATGTGATGATCAATGAGTTGATACCTCCATTCGAGCCAGTGCCTATAGTGGCACGTAGTTTTGGAAACTCAGAAGCGCTAAACCCTTACCGACTTGGTGCTAAGAACTACTCCCAAACTTAAATTCTAGTTATATCTAATTGGGATGATTAGCTCAAGACTAGTATGCTAAGGATAAGACAAACAACTTATCCGGGAAGTGCTTCATGAGCCTAAGTGGGACCGATAATCGGAGATATTGAATTAATGATATTATGTTAAAGAGACAATTGATTTAGTTGACACTACTAAAGGATACTAAGTGTTTCGAAATATGAAAATACTAATCAAGTAACTTGGAATATTCATGCGGAAAATTTCTACTGTATTACCATGGAAAATAACAATTTGAAACTAAACTTAGATCATACAAGAATCAACCCAAAGTCATGTTAAAACTAGGGCTAGAAATTATACAATGAACTTTAAGATAAGAATGTATAGATCCTATGCAAGGGTGGTAGGAACTAGAAAAACAAATCAAACAAGAACATTCATAAGATATTTAAGAAGCCCTAGTTCACTTCATGTGGCTAGAATAGAAAAGGTTTTTGGAAGATAAATTTAGGACACACTAGGATGAAAGAATCCCCTGTTGAATTCCCACATACTATAAGAAGAAATTCTCGAGAAGAAGTTTGAAAATTTCCGTGAAACTTGGAAGCCCTATCTCTAAGCTTCAGGGAGAAACCCGAGTTCTACAATTGATATTCGAAAGTTCGAGTGAAGAATGAGGAGTGAGGATCGATTACCCTCTAAATCCCTTTGAAAATAGTTCCCAAAAATACATATTTTAGGACTAAAAGCGGGAATGTGCGAACAATTTCTAGGCAAATATTTAGAAATCTGAATTTTTGCCGCCGCGCCTCGACGGGATAGTGACGGCCGCCGCATGCTCGACGGTCAAGCCGCATGCCCGACTCTCGTCCGTCATCTACACCCTTTCTGTGCTAAACAAAATACCACTTTTTTCCCTGCTGATGGCCGCTGTGATGGACCGTCGCACACCTAACGCCCGTCGCCCCCTCTCGTCATTTCTTAATTAGAACGATTTGAGCTTCTGGCCTAAGTGACAGTTTCCTTGACGGGGTGTCACTCACTTGACCGTCTCCCATAAGATGAAAGATCGGGACTCATAGCATAGCGAGGTCTGTCGCTCCCGGCCGAGACTGTGATTCACTATCGAGAAAAAATAGAAGATAAGATGTGTCAAAAAAAGAGAAAAAGGTAAGCATGGTATACAGGAATAGGCAGCCGGGACAACGTCACTGGCCACCCGTACACTAGGTCTTCAACTTCATTCTTTGCCGCAATATATCACTCCTGGGGTCCGAGGTGTTACAAGAATTCAGCCTTTAATGATCTCCTTGTTGAACACCTCTTGCATAGCCAGTTCGCCCCTTCTCTCGTGCTTTATACTAGAGAAATGGATATTTTAGTATGATTTTATACTCGCAAATGCCTGAAGAGATGCCTCGAATATCTCCTATGGTCCATACAATAGCTTTTCTATGTTGAAGCTTTTTGATCACTTTCTACACCTATTCTTCATTGAGAAATAAAGACATGATGACTAGAAAAGTTTTCTCCGGTCCCAAGAATCTATAGCACAAATAGGACAACAAAGGTTTCAATTTAACTTTGGGGGTTCTCAATGGAGGGGTTTATCCGGAGGGAGTGGATTGATTTTCAAATTCAAGTGACAACTTTCTCGCTTATAGGGTAGTTACAAGCCCTTCGAGTGAGTTCACTATTTCTCCATGTTATTTCACAATATCCATTAGGTGATCAAGGCCTTGAATAGTAGAAAGAACCCTTCTAGGTCACCTTCCCTCCATATCATCTAACTCATCAAGCATCACTATGCATGCTAATTCCATAGGAAATTTCATCTCCCCTAATCCACTTTGAATATGACCTATCATTGTTCACTAAAATTTGGATCTCATTGCATTTAGAATTCATCAAATCCTCAATGGTATCCAGAATGGTCACCCCACAGTGATGAATACCGCAATATCAATCGTATAGTCAAGTATCACAAAGTCTTCTCGGGAAGTATGAACCTTCCCACTTCTGTACCAAAACATCATCAAAAATCCTCACCGTCATTTGATTGAGCGGTCCTTATTTATAGTTCGGATGTTTGTAGGTTTGGGAAAACCTAACTCGCACTTCAAAATTGACAAAGGAATTAGATTTATGCTTTCCCTATTGTCACACAAAGATTTGGTGAATTTTTGCAACCCATGGTATATGGGATAGTGGAAGCTCCTGGATTACCATTCTTTTCAACTATTGTGTCGAAATGATTTTAACACCGTGTGTGATGGAGACCACTTCATCATTGCATGGTTGCTTCTTTATCTAAATCTCCTTGAGATATTTGGGAAACCCTGCATTTCCTCTAAAGTCAACAATGATATACTCAAAGAAACTTGTTTCGCATGTCAAGGTACTTAGCCATCTTTTCTTCTTCATTTGTTATAACAGAGTACCTAGGTAGATGGATTGAAGCCTTAACTTTAGGCTCTTCATTCATTCCAATTGAGGTTTCCTCACTCACCTTCCTGGATGCTAATCCCAATATTTGAGCTACCTTCCTTGGCATTGATCACTTCTTCCCAGATATGTCTAGTTCGATTGTAACACCTTCCCACTTCTTGTTATGACAACTAAACAATAAGTGGAAGGGTCCTCTTTGTTACCTCAGAGAGCTAAATATTGAATGAGACTCGAATGTTTATGCAAGCTAGCTATTGTTCATATAACCGTACTATCATAGTGATTAAAAGAACTATCAAAATCAAGCAACATTTGTATCTAGACAATTATGCAAGACTCTGTCAATTACATTTCAAGATTAGGTCTAAAACACATATTTTATGGAAAAGATATCAACATGAATCATAGTTAGTAATAACCTTCAAGATTTCACAAGAATCATAACAAGAAGGAAGATTCATAATCTAACTAAAGAACAACCCTAGCTTTGATGTTTAGAGAACTAGAAAATATAGGTTTTACAGTAAATAGTACAAGGGAAGAGCAATTCCCTTGTTGAAATCCCACACACCTAGAGGAGAATTCCTTGGAAGAATCTTGAGAATTTCAGAAGAAATCAGAAGCAAGCTCCTAGCTTTCGCTTCCGAGATGAACTATCCGAGTTCTTCATACTTCAACCGGTTTGGAAGGAATGAGGAATAAAGGTTGACTATTCCTCTAAAATTCCCTCCTAACAATCCTAGTACGATGTAGTTTAGGTTAAGATGATGATAGAATTTTTCAAAGATTCCCCCGAACTATGACTCACCCCTACGAGCGCCGTACCGAGATACTACGATCCGTACCACCACTGTGGTTAGGAACTTTGCTCCAAACCATTTCTCCGGTTTCCATGATGCCTACTACGACTCATACCAACATCCTATGACTCGTGTTACAATCTATAGTTTAGTCCCGATTCTTCCTTCGAACCCTCACGACTCATCCTACGAGTCGTGCCGTACCATGAGTCGTACTCATGACTCGTGGTTAGCCTAAATTTTCCCCGACCATATTTTTGAATTATTCCACGACCGGCTCAAGATGATCCATACTAGATAAAGTACTAGTTTTACCCCGAAGTCATGGTCTTCCCACTTCATTCATCGTTCTTCTCCATCCTCCAGCTACTGCCTAGGTACGACTGCATTCTCTATTATACCTAGCCGTACTACGACTCGTACTATGATCTTTTTCCCATTTTCATGATCAAGTTTTAAATTCTAAATTATATTATATATTTCTAGGGTGTTACGCAATATTGAGTCCCTTCCGACGTCACTTGAAAATATGCATAATTCATCTCTACTTGGAATCGGGATTGCATTTCTCGATTCAAATAATATTGATATGAGCTTAATATCCTCCAAGGGTCCTATGTATATACATAGGAATCATCATATGACCATGAATTCGAGAATAATATTGATCCATCCTCAATTCGTAATGTTGAATACTTACCTTCCTTTGAACATCAATCAAAGCAAAAGTGAAGAATAGGTCTAATCAAACAAATCCAACCGATAATGCAATATCTATATTTATTATTGCCTTCATTGCTGCTTCTCCAAGAGATATTGATGGTATTTTTGTTTTCTATTCACATTATATTTCTTAGAAAGAGCGTCTAAACAATTGAGAGATAGGGCTTGTCCCCGACAATGGCTCCATAATATTTGATAAGTCAAGCTCAAACCCACTCCAATTTATGGTAGTGTAAACGATTGAAGAAAATATAGTACCCAACATAGACTCGGGGTCAAATCCACAAATACTATGTTAAGCCCAAACTATCTAATACCACAATCTAGATTTTTGCGCATTTAGAGACTATTCAAATTAGGATTAGGCAAAATTCAACTACAACTAATAAATGCAAAGTTGATGGAAAGTATTAGGAAGTGACCCCACCATGGGTTGATCCCCCTAAGTCACCCAATATGGGAAAATTGAGAGTGGCCGTGGGATGAACATGCAAGCAAAGACTTAGAAATCCATGAGTATCTTTCAATAGCACCATAAAGTCAATCTACTTAAGTTTTGTCAAATTAATGAGCACTCCCATCTATCCAATTGCTTGTTGCCAATTGAAATTCAACCTATGTCTAGGAGAATTCATTAAAATAGGGTTATGCCTTGAGTTATTATTGATTGATGTTAACACCCAACCTAAATTTTCTCTTCAATCCTCATAAGGGTACTTGGGCAAGATTGGAGTGACTTTCTATCATCAATCACACGCTACAAAGCAAAAATCAATCAAATATTCTTAAGCCCACAATTTTTTACCAAATTGGGTCATTAGGGTTCACAAATCTCTTACCGTGTTCACCAACTCTAGATCTGGGTTTAACTACCATAGCAAGAAGAATAGTAGAAAGCAAGTAATTAGATATTCCTATGAAATTGTAAATTGGAGAAGAAGATTTGAATTGATGAATTGAATTGATTTTGATTTGATGAATTGAATTTTCAAAATTACAATCAGATCTTCTGTCTGTTTGTTGAGTAATAAAGCAAAGTTTTCTACCACTTTATCCATCTTTGAAAAAAGAAGAAAAGTGTATTTCTACTAAGTCTCCAAAAACCCAAAATAATTTAACTCTGAGGTCTCAGTGTGTGGTGGCTGATCGTCCTTTGAAAGAATGGACTGTCTTTTGCTCCCTCGATTAAAATCATCATCTACCAAGTGCCTTCCATCCTTTGACGTAAATCTTCTGGAAAGATGGTTCATCTCTTGCTTTGTCAATTAGGACAGCCTTGTCTCCGCATGGATCCGTCTCCTCATTAATTGATAGATCATCTTTCGTAAAGAGGGCATGTTCTTCACTCACGACACGAATTCCTCTTCCGGAATGGTTTCTGGAAATAATGGCACTTGTTGGGCGGATGAACATGCGGATTGACCTTTAGAAATGTAGTGCTCATCTTTTCTTGTCTTTGACGAAATTTTGTCTTTGAATCCTCTTTGTTCTTTTTTTGTTGGGTTCTAAACATAGCATAATAACTAATTTTTGTTTAATCTAGCTCCTAAAGACATGCTAAATGCTATAAAATAAGATAATGATGTGTCGCAAATTCCCGACATGAAAATGCAGGAAAGGAAAAGTTTTGTGAAGGGATTATTTGTTTTTCTAGTCTTCGACACAAGAAAGGGGCGTAGAAAAATCATGCCTATTAGAATGATTTAAATCAAAGATTGAGTTCGTCTTTTATGAAAATGTTGGTTGTGGTCGACTCAAAATTTCCAAATAAACTAGGAAACTCTACCATGTTTTAAATCACTTTCAAACGCCTTGAGATTTGTAAAAATCATTTGACTAAGTCATAAATCACCCTATGAACATAATGAAACTATCAAAACTCAAATCCAATTCTCATTAGCCCAAAATATTAACTTTGATAAAAACATCTTCAAATTCCAATTTCCAAAATTCAAAATTTTCTCTAAAACACATTTGATCACCTCAAAATTGTGTCACCTTTCCTAAGTCATACACTTGTAGTGAAGTCTATGGGAAGGATTAAATTTGGGAAAAGTAATCTAAGAATAAAATGACCATATGGATCATTACTTCTAGTGATCGCACTAAGCCTAATATAGTACTTCATAATGAGTCTTAAAATGCAATTGCAATTCCTTATTCCTAGTAACTTATGTCTGCTTGTTATGTTTTCCTTCCGTAAGATTAATTTTTTATCGCAATTGACTAGGGATAATATGTACTACATAGTGAGGTACATGATTCCTAGGATTTTTAATGAGCCCACTTGCACAATGGTTATATGTAGGAAACTACACTAAGATTGTTAAAAAGACTGTTGTATGTGAATTCATTTACCTAAAAATCAAGACTTTGTCCAAGATGATATTTTAATTGCTCCTTAAACTTTCGACGATATTGATTTAAAGTTAATTACATCTAGATTTCACTAAAAATTTCATGACATATGGCATAGAAACAACTTATTTGGTTTTGAGTTTATCAAAAATAACTTTATGGATCTAGATTTATTCTTAATCCCAACTAGCTTTCTTCAATTGCCTTGTTTAAGCATAACTCTAAGGTTGAGGAAATTAGAAAATAATACAAATACATGCTAGATGGATTATATGGGCAATATAAACAAAGTTGATAAGCCCACTTGTGAATACTACCTAGTTTGGAAAGGTTTATAGAAAATTATTTAATATCTAGAATAGAACAAAATATTGATTGTAATAGATTTGTCATAACCGCACTCCATTTATATCGATCTTGTAGCCGCCATGGTGACATATACACCTCGTGTATATCTGCTACACAAAGTCAAGAAAAATAATCAAGTATATCTTGACTTAATAAAATTCCATAGAGGTGAAAGACCGGCAATACAAACACCGTGCGTGTAAATAGCTTACCCAACAACTTATAATAATAATAATTTTTTAATGAATTGACTAGAGACATGTACTACATAGTGCGAGGACATGATTCCTTTGTGATTTTTAATGAGCCCTTGCACAATGTGGGTATATGTAGGAAACTACACTAAGATTGTTAAAAGATCATTGTATGTGAATTTCATTTTACCTAAAAATCAAGACTTTGTCCAAGATGATATTTTAATCGCCTCCTTAAACTTTCGACGATATTGATTTAGTTATTACAATCTAGATTTCAATTAAAATTTTTCATGACATTATGGCATAGAAACAACTTATTTATTTTGAGTTTATCAAAATAACTTTAAGTGGATCTAGATTTTAGCCTTTAATCCAACCGTTAGCTTCTTCGCAATTGCCTTGTCACATAATCCTAAGGTTGATATGAAATTTGACATGCTAGATTTGATTATATGGGCATATAACAGGTCGATGGGCCCACTTGTGAATACTACCTAGTTTGGAAAGGTTTATAGAAAATTATTTAATATCTAGAATAGAACGAAATATTGATTGTACAGATTTGTCATAACCGGCACCTGATTTTATACTGGATCCTGAGCTGCCTTTGCTAGACATATACACCTCTGGTGCATATCTGCTACACAAAGTCAAGAAAACAATCAAGTATATCTAGACTTAATAAATTCCATAGCAGGAAAGACAGCAATACAAACACCTGTGCAGGTAAATAGCTTACCCAACAACTTATAATAATAATAATAATAATAAAATCTTATGCGGGCCGATGAAACCATCATGCTATCTAGTATCACAAATTCTTATGCGGGTCGACAAGGCCGCCATAGTATCTAAGCTTAAATAAGCTGAAAGTAATTATATACACACAAAAAAAAAGCCATCAAGGCTATCAAAACAAAGATAGAGCCAACGTGGCCAACCACGTTAATCTATACAACCCACAGTCTGCAAGCCTCTAAAGAGTGATACTTGATCGGAACAAGGCCCCGACCTACCCATCAACTAAACAACATAGGTTTAACAAACCTCTAGAATATGGCAACTCTGAAAGGAAGGAGCTAGTCAAACTGCTGAAACTGAACTGCTCTACTGAGGAGGTCCCCGTACCTATTTGTTAGGACCTGCAGGCAAGAGTGTGTCACACCCAGGCTTAGGGAATTAGTACAACAATGCACCAGTATGTAAGACAATAATAATAAGTTGAAATTGAAGCTGATAGTAAAAAACTGAAAGTAATTAGCTATAAGAGTCATATGATAACCTAAAAAATATCATTAATCAATATTGTAAGTTAAAAAGAGCATCAATACAATAAGAGACTAACATGGCCCCATAAGACCGGCAAGTACAAATAGCAAACAATAACCTACCTGAGCCCCCATAAGCTTTGGCAGGTACATCTCAATCTATATACCTCTATTGGTAACAGTGTAGCCCCGTAGGCAAGCTATAATTATATCTTGAGCACACTTAGCTCCTTTGTTTATATCTTGAGCCTTCTGGGCTCCTATATTAGAAGGCTCTTATAACTGTATCTTAAGTCTTCTGGCTCCTATAACTGCACCCCGAGCACACAAGGCTCTACTAAAGGTTAGTAATGCCAACTTAGGCATAAAGGAAGTCCATAAGTGAATATACTTCAATATGACTCTATAGGCCTTAATATTGTCTTTCTAGATGTCATGTTGCTTTGTGAGTGTAGTATAGCCCGGTAGGCGAGGAAAATTTTTCACTTGCATGTTTAGCATCCTGTATAGCATCCCATAGGCATAATTCATGATTCAACAGCTAACTAGACAATCATGAAGACAACATAGAATCAGGTAGCCTAGAAATAGATAGTGTGGCTTCGAGCGACCTGTATGATAATCTATATGTCGTATCATACTATAAGATTACTAACAATAGGGTGAAGCATCCTATAGCTCTCCACTAGAGTCTCATAAATATCCACAAAACTAATACCCCAAAGGTAATTAACATGATACAAACCATAGTCGCTTTAAGAGAACAATGATACACTTATAGCCTGTAAGCGAGCAATAAAACTATAGGTGACCAATTTGTATAGTTTTTATGCCTAATCTGATTATAGAGCTATTAATAAGATAGGATTCTAAGAATTTAATCACAATATCCTTATAAGCAATCAAAATAAGTAGCAACATAAAGGTAGTACTATAAGCTGGCATCACAACTTCAAAGGCATCCTAATACGCCAAAGGCTCGCAGGCAAGCAGTGTATATAGTTATAAGCATCACAACCACTTGGTTTACATGCCATACTAGATACCAAGCTGCCAATATCAATATGTAACACTAAGCAGCTAAACACAAGCCCTTAAGACATCAACAAGGAAACAATCTATCAATAGCCAACTAAGCGATGACAACTTATAAGAGAAGATTCTTATGTCGCTTTTAACGCGAGGTAGAAGCCAAACAAGACTAATACAGAGAAGGGAAGATCACATGTATACATACATATAACTCCATCATCCAACTCAATCAACAACTATTATGGCTATGAGTACTACGACAATAGAGAATAAGTCGTATCAACTATATGACGAAGGAAACTTGCAAATAAAGTTTATCCTTAACATACATCATAAGAGATCCAAAATCTCAGCTATTCTTAATCACCTTCTATAGTAATCAATACCTATACATATCCCCAACATTACCCAGCTTTATGGCTACCTAAGACAATCCATAATTCAATAAAGGAAAAAGAGTGTCCGACGTGGGTAGCTGTAAATGATAGAAGTGTATAACCATCCAATCAATTATAGAAGGAAGACTTGGAGTCACCTTAAAATATAAAAGGGAGAAAAATACATATAAAAAATGTGGGGGAGATTTTGAACAACAGTCCTTCCCTTAATCGGAGCTAAAATCAATGCAACAAACATGTGTTAGTCGCTCTCCACGACAACCCCAACCTATGCCTTGATTTTGAGGAGTTTTGATGGTGAAATCACTCTTAATAGCCCTTGGAGCCCTAGAAAATATGGGGGAGATGAACTAGAATATTTGGGGAAATATTTGGATAATGAAACTATGATACAAGTCTTATACATATATTTTTTGCCGACATTAGGCTCACCTCCATATGTGATACTAAGTAACAAAAGTAGGAAGAATTACTTGATGTTCAGTAGTTCTGGAAATTAATGATATGAAAAGAGGATGAAGAGCTAATTAATAAGTAACTAAAAATGTTAATTAGATGTTAATTAGTTGACAAATCGAAAAAAATTGAGTGTGGAAGAAGACTAGGAAGTTTGACACTTAGAAAAATTTTTGGAGGTGAAAAGTCCCAACACTTAGAAAAAAAGGGGTAGAAAGCAGTTTCTGCTCTCTGAGATCGAGCCGCACGCGCCAGCTGGCGTGACTGGGCTTGCTTTGTTGCTGACATGGAACTAAGTTATGCTGATTGGTCGGCTTCTTTGCTAGCAGCCCAGTGGCGCTAGCGTGGTGCCTACATGGCAGAATTTTACTAACTAAATGCTAATGTGGCATCCATGTGGAATATTTTAAAATCATAATTTTTTAAAAAAATTAGTTATTTTTAAATAATAATTTCCATAAGTGGACCCAACTAACACCTTTCGACAAAAATCAAAGAGAGAAGATGGATCAAATCTACCTGGGGTTATCTTATTCACTTTTAAGAATAAACCCTTGTACAAAACTCCTCCAGATCAGCTCAATGTCTAGGATTTTCTTTCCCTCGATATAGAGAACAAAACTCAATTAAAATTAAGCCTCAAATCACCTTTCACTAATAAGACCCAATTGCAAATTTCTTCAAGTTTTCAATGGTAGAATGATGCCCACAACTCAAACTCCAAAAGAAACCTAAGATCTAGACTCAAAAAATACTGGAGAACACAATTCCAATGTCAAAAATAACAAGAAATCAAGAAAAAATTATTCGACATTTTTGAATTTTTTGAAAATTTCAATTTTGTTTTGATTTAATACCCAAATCCCAAGATTAGGGTTGTAGATATAACATTAATCCCTAACTCTAGGTACCAAATGATACAAAAAAACGTAAAGATAAAGGAAGCTAGACACAAAATTGGAAGTAACAAGCAACCCTTGCTAAAGAATAAGAACCTCAAATTAACAATTCCAATAAGCACCTAGCTATGAGGAAAATCTCAAGGAAAATCAATTTTCCAACTATCCCTTCTTTCTACACAAAGTCACAAACTAAGGCTTTACGCAAGCACACTACATTCAAAGTGAATGAGCTCCTATTTATACTAAGTACGGAAATGGAAGACTGTTACAAATATACCTTTAATGAATAAGGATCTTATTTAGTTATTCCTTGAAATCAAGGAATGGAAAAATGCAAATCTAGCCCATCTTCTGTATCAACATGGCCACCTTGCACTTCCATTCATCCTTTATCTTCCCAAGCTATCATCCACAAATAGACACTCTGTGTTGCATTATTCTCCCCTTCTTGAAAAGGATTTGTCCTGGAATATAAACTTTGAAAAAGCATAAAGAAGACAAACAATAACAAGGACCTCATAGCATGAGGGTTTGCATAGGAGTAACTAAGCTACCAACATACCAAGTATGCAGAACCATGTGATATAGCCAAACATCAATTATTTTTATGAAGAACAAGCTTCCATATGAGGCACTAACAACATGGGTAGGCAAGAGGGTAAGGTGAAAAATGTACACAAAATCAAAGGGCCACCGAGTTAAAAAAGAAAAGATATCCATCCATATTGGTCAAAATGATAAAGAATCATCTCAATAAAACCCCTTCCCTCATAAGTCAAGCCCTTAATACAAGAATGAGTATCATCATAAGCAAATAGGTAACAAAGAAAGGTGACGGACACGAAAACTTCATTTAATGTGTCCAATATGTAAGATCAATGTTAGATTCAAAAACATCATCAAGCACATTATAAAGAATTACGACACTCAAAGATGAAGTACCCGTTTGATCACAAGTATCACTTTCTTCGTCAACATCCCATATTGGGTTATCGTAAAAGTTGTATCCCTGGATAATAGATACACCACTATCATATTGAACAACACTATTCCTAGCATTAGAAGTGATCTCAGCATCATGAAATAAGACATTGTACTTTAAGAGAGAACAATCAAACAAAGATGAAGAGTCAAAGCATGCAATATCATTCTCAAAAGGACTAATGTCATCATTCAAAGTATTGTCAAGCACGTGACCTGTATGAGAAAAGAAAGTAAGAGGCTCCATAAAAGATATATTCAAAGAGTCATACTTTTTCAAATGATCAACATCACAAGTAAGTTGACCGACACAAGTTTCACATGACAATGTATTAGCATTCAAACCACAAATGTTTACACTAAGTGGACATAAATCGATCTTGCAAGAAGAATCAATTCGATCATCATAAGAATCAATTAGTGTTTGGACACTCTTAATATTAGCATTATAAATACGTGGAAGGGAATATAAGCCCATTTGAAGATAAGATACCTCACACTTTGTTCATAGGAAATATTTAAAGTGTTAAGTTTAGGTATTGTACCTTGAAGTTCACAAGAAGGACACCTTCTTGTGCAGTCTTGTGAAATACGAATATCTCTATTTTGAAGTCGTATTGATGAACGATGTAATGCATTGGAACAAAGACTCATAGACCTTTAAGTTGATAAGTAGTAGGCCTCCTAAATTTTTATATATTGGGATAATTGCTCCGAGACATATGACCCAAATTTTAGAGAATTTCTTAAAGTAATTTGTGATAACTTTTGACAATTTTTGCTTTACATCTTACTTGACTTCAAATCTTAACATACAATCATTCGGTAATTAAAATACCTAATAACACATCCTACCTTATGGTATTAAGCACTCTTAGTCATATGTAAAATGTACAAGTTAATTTCTTAAATTATATGGGGTGTTATATTCCCTCCCCCCTTTTAGGAACATTCGTCCTCGAATGTAGTCCAGGCTCACAAAGTCATGTTTTTAGGAGTTTCCAAAAGAATTTCAGGAGATTTTCCTCTATATAGGGACTATCCAAAAACCTAAAATACAGAAAAGTCTAAATAAGGCATTTCACAGGACGACTTATATAGATAAATAACATAACTCCATAACAATAATGCGAGCACAACACAACAATAATAATAAGTGACAGTGTATAGCTCAAATAAGTATCTCACCTCAATTGTAGTATTCTGAATTGACATGCTATCACCTTGGGGTCAGAAACAAGTGAAGATTTTTGGATCTCGTGTCATCCTCAGCCTTCAGGTTACTTCTTTCACATTTCTATTTCTCCATAGGACTTTAACAGAAGCCACATATTTGGTCCTCAATCTACAACCTTCCAATCTAATATGGAAACTAGAGTCTCCTTGTAGGACTACTGCTATATGATTTGAACATGCTCAATTAGGACAACCCGAGAAGGGTCTCTTATGCACTTTTATAGCATCGACACATAAAAACTGAATGACCACATTCTAGCCCCGAAGACAATAACTTAAAAGAGAGTCAGTCTATCTTCTAGAGAATCTGGTATGGACCAATGAATCTCGGGCGAAGATACCCTTCCTGTCAAATTTATGACACCCTTCATAAGGGACTTTCTGGAACACCTAGTCGTCAACACAAAACTCCAGATCCCTACGTCATACATCAGAGTATTATTTCTGACAACTATGGGTTGTAATAGTCACTCTCTAATGATCTTAAGCTTCTCTTCAGCCTAATGTATCAAGTTTGCTCCAATCAACCCTGGCTCATATCTTGAACCATCCAATAGGGACCTATATTTCCCTAATATTGAACCTTGTAAGGGAAATTTTAATGCTAGAATGGTAAATTCTATTATAAGCAAACTAAATAATAGACAGGTGATCATCCCAACTTCTTCCAAAGTCTAGAACATATGCTCGTGCCATGTCCTCGAGTGTCTGAATCGTGCATTCGACCTGACCGACTATCCGGGGATAAAAAATTATACTAAGATTAATCTATCAGTCCAAACATTCTTGGCATGAATTTCAGATGTTATCTTTAAACTATAACACTTTGTTAAAAATAATAGATATTAGGACACCATGAAGTCTGACTATTTTTCTGATATATACAACTCAACATAATCCTCAACAATAAACATAGTCCTGATTGACAAGAAATGGGCTGATTTTGTTAGCATGTTAATAATTACTCGGGTAGAGTAAAATTATGTTGTGTACGGGGTAATCTTGTAACAAAATCCATATTAATCACCCTTATTTCTACAAGGGAGTGGCTATCTCTTGAGCTATCCCACCAACTTTTGATGCTCAACCTTCACTCTCTGGTAATTTTAGGACACTGTGGCATGAACTCGGCAATATTGTTTCTTATCCCATGCTACCAAAAGGCTTATTTACTATCATGATACATTTCATCACTTCAAGGTGAATAGAATAGCGGGAATAAGTACTTCCATCATAATATGATATCAAAGCCTTACAATATTTGGAACACAGAGTCGACCTCCGAATCTCAAGACTCCATCTCCTATTATCTCAAAAGCCAATGACCCTTTCTGTTAAGCCTTGCCTATGAGTTTTACTAGGCTGGGATCTTCATACGATTTCTCTTTCACCTCTTCAGAAATAATACTACAGTATTTTGAATCATGAACTAGTCATCATCTGAGTTTATTAACTGGACTCCCAAACTAGTCAACTGGTGCAACTCTCGAGCCAGCTCTCTCTTTTCTGGCCTTAGATATGACAAGCTGCCCATGGACCTTCTACTAAGGACATCACTACAACATTATCCTTTCCAAGATGACACAAATTATCTTTATCATAGTCTTTTAGCAACTCAAGCTAGGACATTGTTTAAAGTTCAACTTTTTCTATTTAATGATATACTAGAGTCTTTTATGATCCTTAAAAATATGGGTATGCACATCATATTTATAATATCTATAGATTTTTCAATGCGTGCACAACTGTAGCCAACTCTACACCATGGGTTGGGTAATTCATTTTTTGCTTCCTCTATTGTATCAAAGAATAGGCAGTCATTTTGTCATGCTGCATTAGAACACAACCCCAACACAACACTCGAAGTTTCACAATATACAACATAACCATCTGAGCCTTCTAGTAATACTAATACTGTGCAAATGTTAGCCTATCTTTATCTCCTAAAAACTCTATTCACAAGTCTCGACCTATTAGAAATTAACTATTTTCTAAGTTAGTTTCATAAAAATAGTGCCGATAATGTAGAGAATCCTTATATAAAATTTCTCTAATACCTAGATAACTCCAGAAGATTACAAACTTCTAGTGGAATTATGGGTCTAGGCCTAGTCTTCACGACCTCTATTTTCTGCGATCAACTTGTATGCCTTCTTATGAAACAATATGGCCCAAGAAAGCCACATAATTCAACCAGAACTCACAGTTAGAGAATTTCGAATATAGCTCGCAATCTCTTCGTACCTTAAATACTGCTCACATATTACCTCTGTGCTTAGCCTCTAAAGGTGAATATACATGAATATCATCAATAAATACTACCATGAATGAATCTAAGAATGGCCTGAATATGCTAGTCATTAGGTCTATAAATACTATTGAGGCATTTGTTAATTCGAAAGACATACTAAGAACTCAAAATGACCATATTTGGTTGTAAAAGATGTCTTCGAAATATCTTTTTCCCGAACTCAAACCTGATGGTACCTTGATCACAAATCAATCTTCCTTATCACTATGCAATTGATTAAACAAGTCATGTATCCTTGAAAGGGGATACTTATTCTTAATGGTAACTTTATTTAGCTGCCGATAATCTATATACATTCGCACTGACCTATCTTTCTTTTTTACAAACAAGACTAGCATACCCCATGGCGAAACACTTGGCCTAATGATGCGTTTATCAAGTAGGTCCTTCATTACCCTTCAAATCCTTTAGCTCAATAGGATCCATCTGTAATGAGAAATAGATATGAGTTGCGTACTTGATAGCATATCAATAGCAAGATCGATTTCTCTCTTTGGAGGATATCGGGAAACTCATATGGAAATACATATAGGTATTCACTAACCACCAAAATAGACTAAAGAGTCAGTAATTCTACTTTTATATCCTATATACTAGCAATATCATAAATTTTGCCTTTAGCAATCAGCTTCCTTGCCCGTATATAGGATATAAACCTATCTTTTTTTGTAGTTTCATTGCCCTTCCACTCTCAAACTTCCTCTCTAGAGAAGTGGAATCTTACAATATTTATCCAACATTTGGGCTTAGCATAACTTGGCACTAGCCAATCCATACCCATAACAACATCAAAATCAATCATCTCTAATTCTACCAGGTCTACAAAGGTCTGAGGGTGAATAATATCTACTGTACAGCCTTGATAAACATTATTGGAATTAATAGATTCACCAACAGGTGTAGACACAGAGAATGGTCATTACAATAATTCTGGCACTATATAAAATTTTCCCGCTAGTAGTGGAGTAGCATAGTACAATGTAGAGCCTAGATCTATCAAAGCATATACCAAATAGGAACAAATGTTCGATGTACCTATCATAATATCTAGAGATAACTCAAAGTTCTGTCGGCCTGGTAATTCATAGGTACAATTCTAACCACTACCAGAACTAGATGGTCCCGTTATGCCCCTACCTCTGCTTGTTGATGTCTGGGGTCTATGCTCCATAGAAAATGTTGACGAGGTGGCCCCACTACTAGCCTGGTCTACTAACCCATACTTTCCTAGCCCCTACTCGGGCAGTTTCTCATCATGTGACTTTTCTCTTCCCAAACACAACAAGTTGGGGGACCATATTTATGTCTCTCAACATGTTCCCTACCGCAGTTAATACAACACAATGGAACTGGTCAGTCTGAATTGAGCTCCTCTACTATTAGGAGCCTAATGCTCATGGCCTTTCGCCCGGGCTTGACTGTCCCTTCTAATCATACTTACCCTAGAATAGATGTAGTGAAGGCCTAGGTGNATCAAGGTTTTGGACACAAAACCACACTATAATATCTCCTAAGAACTAATAGGTCTAGCCCTCATTTGTTTTTCACTCTCGATGACATACTATCAAAATTTACACCCTCTCATATACTAGGCAATGGCTAAGAGTTGATAAATGACTAGGTCATTCTATAGTGGACTAAAGTACAAGAGTCTACAAACTCTAGAGGGATTAAAGTAAAAGTCCTACGAATTCCCAGACTTCTGTACCTTTTAGTAGGTCTAGCATTATCTAGCATCCCTATCTATACGTGAGTAGTTACTGAGTATACCAACATGTGTACTGTACGCCTTGGGTCCTGATCAGATGTAATAGGAGGAGTTGGAGGTGGTGCTAGCAATTATGTAGCCACAAGAGGCTCCTGATGTAGTGTAGAATGCTAAGGGGATCAAGCAGATGTCTCCCCTTTGGCCTCAAGCTGGGCCGTCTCCACTTGTGGCACCCGAGTTGCACCTTCTCCTACTGTTGTGTTTAGATCTCGGCTAATTGCAATTTGTCTTGTAGCAATAATTATTGTCTGCAGAAGACAATAAAGATCTTGAGAATTCAACCTTATAAGACTCAACTCTAATGCACGATTAGAGCAGAAGTAGGGTAACCATATATAATATCATATGCATTGTAGCTCCCTACTTATAAAATATGGTGCAACAACACATTTATAAATAAAAATATACTAGACACGACTTACAGATTCTCTAGGATATGATTTTATAATACGATGTTTGTCACACCCCACCTTCGGACTTGATGTCATACTGGACCCTGAACTGATCTAGTGTACAAATACATCTTTGGTGCATACCCGCAACATAAAATCAAGAAAACAACAAAGTATATCTTGACTGAATGAAGCCCTTGGCCGGCAAGTTGCAATACAAACACCTGTGTAGGTAAATAGCTAACCCAACAATTCATAATAACAATAAAATTCTACATGGGCCGATGAAACTACCACACTGTCTAATATCACAAATCCCTATGTGGTCCCACAAGGACAACATGGTCTCTAAGCTCAAATAAGTTGAAGTAACAATATATATATGTCACACCCCAAACCTGGGGAGGAATGACCGACACTCAGTGCCTCACTTAACCGAGCTAGCCACTGAAACTCCTATGACTTGTGTAATATTTGGTCTGACAAGACCATCATGATAACACTACTACAACATATAAGGGAATAAAATTGACAAGATCACCAAAAGGATATAGTTTAAGCAGTTGGAAACCCAAAACATATAATACACAAACCTAACAAGCTACCAAGTACCTCAATTATCCAATGTTAGGTTGATAAGGCTATAGATTGAACAACCACTAAATAGAAGGCTAACAAGGCCATAAACGACATGTTGAAAACTCAAAAAAAGTGTCTAAAGGCCTATAAGAGTAATCTGAATGACATAAAATTAGGACGGGACCTCGACCTACCCATATTCTATACACAATCAAAATAAAGCTGGACTTCTAACTCTTCAGCTCCTGGAAGAATAGAGCTTACCAAAATCGCTAAACTTTATAGCTCCTATTGAAGATGTCTATCTGGATCTCACCCTGGA
Organism: Datura stramonium; assembly: GCA_018107945.1. NCBI lineage: Eukaryota > Viridiplantae > Streptophyta > Magnoliopsida > Solanales > Solanaceae > Datura > Datura stramonium. The sequence goes on along the minus strand of JACEIK010000190.1, from coordinate 58,302 downwards.
CCTATAGGAAAGTATGTAGCATCCCAAACAATGAGGATGCCAGTATGAAAGAAAGTACTAGTGTGTAAGGAAGGAATAGTAATTGAATGAGCTGAAATACTAAATGAGAGAAGAACATAGTATAAAACCTTGAACTGAAACCTATAAGACTTGTTAAGCTTCTATCTTCTTATTCTTTTTAGAACACACACACCTCAATTCACACTGTAACTCATGCTATAACTCACACTGAATCACCACAGTGCCTCACCACACACTATGTATAATAATAGCCTTAATATGGCAGTAATGCCTCGGCACACCCTAATACATGCAACTCACACATAATCAATATATGATAGCCTCAACATGGTAGTATCACCTTGGCGCACCCTAACACACGCAACTCACACATAATTAATATATATTAAGTGGTTGAACTTCTATAATCACCTATTTCAAGCAATTCGCTAAGGTTCAGTTTACTACTAGACACTTTAAAATACTTTTAGCCTCTTAATTTAATAGTTGCACAAGTAAGATATTAACTCGCCTTCTTTTTCTTTAACTCTTGATTTTGGATTACAATTAAAAAAACTTGGTAAGAAAATCAAATTTCTAGAATGGAGCGAATTAACTTGATATATTGTGACACATGGTTCTTTAAGGTTTGATTAACTACAAAAACAAATGTATTAGTACTCAATGCTCAAATTCCTTTCTTTTAGAGACGTGGGTTCATTTCTATATTCTTGCCAAAAAGAATAGAATAGACTTAGCATACCACATTTTCTTCGACAATGTAACACCCCAAAAGTTTTTTAGACCAAACTTAGACTTCCAATGAAAAACCAGAAAAGAAACCAACACCCCAAAAGTTTTTTAGACCAAACTTAGACTTCCAATGAAAACCAAGAAAAGAAACCAGAAAATTTTTCTCTCAGAACGACTCAATCAACGAGTCATTGTCAGTAACAACGACCCGCTATCCGAGTCGTTGTCAGTCCTGCCACTTTCAGTCCTCAGATTCAACAGGTGGTACAATAACCCGTCATTGATGACAATGAGTCATTTTGTTGCCCATCCTATCAGTCCTAAAATATGATAAAAAACCTTCTTTCAAACACCAAGCCATCTAACGAGTCGTTATTGGCTTAAATGGTTCATCGTAACGACAGTTGGGAGCAATGAACCATTGTTTCTAGCAATGGGTCATCCTGTCCATCCATTAGGGGATATATAGAATCTAATCAAAACTCTTCCAGTGACAATGAGTGGAAACAACGACCCGTTGTCCCATCCAACGAGTCGTTGTTCCTCTCTATCGATCAAGCCTAGGAATCATTTAGAATTTCTAGTTGTTAGGACGAGTAGTGATAACGAACCATTGTTTAAACCAGCAAGTCGTTGTATCTTTCGTCGTGAGGGTCAAGAAAAAGGAAATTTCCAGACCAGAGACAACGGCTGGCACCAACGAGTCGTGGTAAAAAACAACGACTCATTGTGAGGCCCATTAGTTCTGGACAATCTATTCTTGAAACGGTTACCCAAGAGTATTTTTGTAAAATCCTAAGATCCTAGCACCTAAGTACGTCATTTTGGAGTATATTATCAGGGGATTAAGAGGGTTAGTCGATCTTCCTCCCTTATTTCTCATTTTTCTTTCAAGACCAGTACGTAGAAGACTCAGACAGACTTCTCAAGGCAAGGTCTAGGGTCTTGATTTCCTCTCCAGATTCCAAGAGCTTCTTCGAAAAAATTCTCCTTCAGGTACGTGAGAATTCAACAAGGGGATTCTTCCATCCTTGTGTCCCAAATATTTCCCTCAGAAAAATTTTCTATTCTAGCCCTGTAAGAGTTATGTATTAGGGCTTTTTCAAATAAATTAAGAGTGTTCTTAAACTCTAGTGGCCTTGCTAAATTTTATCACCCTAGCACATGATTGTTATGTAGATTTCACAATATGATCGTCTTCCTAGTTATTATGATATATGGGTTGATTATTACATGATTTAAAAGTTGGTCTAGAATATTGTATTTTTCTCATAGAATGTTATTTGAGCATAAATCCTCAGCTTGTATGACTTGACTTACAGTTATTATTTTCAGACTATGAATATACTTAGTATTCTTTGAAAATGTCAACTGATCAGTTTGACTCTTTATAAGTCTTTTATTAAATTTAGTAGTATCAGTTTATCAGCATGATTGTCGTTCTTTAGATTGTCACAACACTTTCAGATAAAGCAACTCTGACAAGTCTTAGAACACAATTTCTTTCTGGTCCTTAGAATCTCAGAACGCTTCAGATAAGTAGTTTTGACTTAGTCCTAGGATATCAGTTTTGAGCTATCAGCTAGTTAGACACAAGTAGGTTTTTAGTGGGAGTAGTACTTAGCACCGAGTGGGCCGGGGTTCAGCACACTCAGGTTCTCAGAACCACATGCCACCATAGGTTATTAGCCTGAATGGTCCCCAGACAGTGATCACATAGCTCAACTACTATACCCTGGCAAGGTATAGTGGGCTCTCTTCAATGGTGTTTATACATCGAACTTCATATCTAGCTCACGTGGTTACATGTCGGTTATAGGCTCTCCCACAGTATAGTTCAGACCAATATAGTCATAGTCTCCAGTTTAGTTGAGTCTTCAGATTTCATGATTTTCTTATGACCTTCAGACAGTTATTAGTTCTATAGTATTGTTAGATTTTCAATTTCTTTCAGTACTTACGATTCTAGATATGGGTCATTGCATGTCTTGTCAGTACAATTTCATGTTATCAGTATTTTTTTGTTTAGCTTATATCTCATATACTCAGTACATTCAAGGTACTAATCACATATTTCTATGTGTTATATCACTTTATGATATAGGCTCAGGTACCCAGCCTCAAAACCGCAGCTAGTTCCTCTTAGTGATTCTTCAGTAGCTTCCAATTGTGAGTCCTCATATGCTAAGGGCCGGAGTTTCATTTTTAGTTTATAGTTTCAGTTTGGTTTTCAGATATTGGAGTTAGCTGGATGTTTTTTCCAGCAACTCGTTAATTCTTTTTTTTAGAAGGCTTTAAAAAATAGTGTTTATAAATTCAGTTTGGGTTTTCAGTGTATGTTCATATTTTTTTGTGTTATAAATTAGTACTTGCTCGTTTCTTTAGTTAGCTTCCACTTATTATTATTTTTAGCAGATTAGTCTTAGTAGAAGTATGCTTTACCATGGGTTTACTTGGGGTAACTTGTGATCCTAATTACCATGTCACGTCCAGGGTGTAAACTGGGGTCGTGACAGACAACCACGACTAGAACGAGTTGGTCTTCTATTTATTAGATTAATCTATAGTATAAATGTATGAAGCTAATATTAGCCTCCAAACACAACATCACCTTGCCAAAATAGTAGCTAAATGCAAGTTAGGAAGAATGTGCCTATTGGTATCATTTAAATAGTGTATCACTACACCCTTCTCCTTCATTGTAATACAAGTATATATACACCAATTCTACTGACTAAACATAAAAAATGCACCAAATAGTAGCTAAATTCTTTTCGGCTAGAATATATATATCGACATCAACTAAATGGGATATAGCTACACATTTCTTCCTCATTCCAATATCGTACACACAAAAACCAACCTTACTACCCTATTATAAGAAATAAGAAAAAAAACCTCTATACAATAGCTACATATTGAACTCATGGCTTTCAATCACCATCCCATGAATGTTTAACAATAAAACAATAAGAATTCTCCATCTAAACTTCCATTAAAAAGGGGCAAAGATGTAAACAACTCTTCCCTTACTTGGTGGCAGCTTTAATTTCCTTTTTTCTTATAGTCTTCAATATTTTAGACACCCTCTACATACATACAAAAATAATAAGAGCAAACCCCTTAATAAACAAGTAAGTTTTGGGAAGAATATGTAGTTAAAGTGATATTGCTATGTTTTTTCAATTTCCGTAACATGATATCCTTGCTATCATAGAAGAATTAGGAATGAATTAAACAATTTTTACTTACCTTAAACTTGGAGAAATGTTGAAGAACCTTAAGAACCCTAGGAGAGAAAGAGGGTGGTTGTTTGAAGCTCAAAGAGAGAGGGGAGAACTTTGGGATTTTTTTTTTGATTTTTTGCCTAGTGTTGGAAAGAATTAGTGATCAACAATTTGGATATTATAAGGGGACTTATATCCACCTTAGTTGACTAAATTTTGACCCAATTTTGGCGGGTCAAGGTTTACTTGTCGAAATTGACCTCCATTTGGGCCTCTAATTGGCCAATTTTTGTGGCTGCAATATGCTACAATTTGGGCAATAAATTGGTCAATTTGATGGCTATATTTGGGATGAATTTGGAACACAAATTGGTCAGCTAGCTGGTGCACCTTCTTGGCCCTTTAAGTACCTCAAATGTCTAAGTAGGTGATGTACCTTCTTGTCTTTAACTTATACCTCTTTTTGGGCTTTAACTCATTGGGATGTTTTACATAGATTTGGTGCCACTTGGTTAGGCAAACTTTAATCTTTATTTAGGAAACCATTAGATCCACTAATTAATGTAGGTACTACACCTAATTTACCCTCTTAGCACGGTTCGTTTAGCTCAAGTAGGTGATACACCTAACTGTCAGTTACTAGCATCAATAAGTCGAGCATGCACCTCATTTATTTTATTTCATTTTCCAAACCTTCATCCTTAGTCTTCAACTTAGAATTTATACACTTTTTACCATTTCAAACTCTAGGAAAAATATCACATCACTATCTCGAGCTTTAAGTACTTTCATCGATATTAACTTGGTCAAGTGTAAGTTGGATAAAAGAAAATTTTTATGGTGGTGTTACATCCTTCTTCCTTTAGAATAATTCTTCCTTGAATGAGGGTAACTTATACGAAACTTATGTCATTAGGATTTTTTTGAAAATTTTGGCTGAGTTCCCTATAATCTAGACTATGCAAAAGTATGAAACTCAGCAAAATCCAAACTATATGTCTCATAGAGCAACATACAATATCAAGATGAGCATAGCAACTGAAATAGTCATATCAATCCATTATCTAAATACACCATTTGAATAAAGTACCGATCTTATTTCCTTGATTTCTGAATTCATTCTTTCCTCATTTTGAATTTGTTCCCTTTAATTTAGAAACAAGTGAGGGTATTTAGCTTTCATCTCTTTTTCAACTTCCCATATCACTTCTTCCATATTATTGTTTCCCCAAAGCACTTTTATGGAGGCTATCTTGTTAGTTGTCAATTTTCAAACGTGACGATCAAGAATATAGATAGGAACTTCTTCTTAAGATAGATCTTCTATAATATGAACATCTTATATGGGAGTAATATGAGAGGAATCTCCAATAGATGTCTGTAACATTGACACATGAAAGACTAGGTGCACTGCCTCTATTTCTGAAGGAAACTCTAGCTCATACGCTACTTGGCGTATCTTTCAAAGGATTCTGTAAGGCCCTATGTATCTTGGGCTAAGTTTACCTTTTTTGCCAAATCTCATAACACCCTTCATTGGTAAAACTTTTTAAGAATACCCAATCATCAACATTAAACTTTAGCTCCCAACATCGCTCATCTGAATATGACTTTTGCCTACTTTGGGCCAGTAGTAATCATTCCCCTATCAACTTAACCTTTTCTTCGGTTTGATGAAAAAAGTCAGGTTCTAATAATTTATTTTCTCCGACTTCAAACCAACCAATCAGAGATCTACATTTCTGCCCATAAAAAGCCTCATAAGGAGCCATTTGAATACTGGCGTGCTAGTTATTATTGTATGCAAACTCAATCAGGGATACATAATCATCCCAACTCCTTTTGAAGTCCAACACATACCCGCGACATGTCTTCAAGCATCTAAATAGTGCGTTCAGCCTGACCATCAGTTTGTGGATGGAATGTTGTACTTAGGTTGATACAAGAAAAGTAAAGATAAAGGAAAATAGACATAAGAGTGAAAGTAACAAGCAACCCTTATTAAAGAACAAGGACCTCAAATTAACAATTCCAACAAGCACCTAGCGATGAGAAGGACTTCAAGGTAAATCAAGTTCCTAAGCAACCCTCCTTTCTACACAGGTCACAATATAAGGCTTTAGGCAAGGACACTACACTTAAAATAGGTTCAAGTTCAAATGTCATCAAAATCTATGAAAACTAAATGAACTCTTATTTATACTAAGCAAGGAAAATGGAAAACTATTACAAATATACCCTTAGTGAATAAGGGCCTTGTTTGGTTATCTTCCTTTTTCTTGAAATCAAGAGGAATGGTCAATTGTATATCTAGCCACCTTTTTTATCAACATGGTCACCTTGCACTTTCGTCCATACTTTACCGTGCTAAGCTATCATCCACATATAGGCAACTTGGGTTGCATTATTCTCTCCTTCTTAAAAAGGATTTGTCCTTAAATCTAAACCTTGCAAAAGTATAGAGAAGACAAACAACAACAAGGACCTCGTAGCATAAGGGTTAGCACAAGATTCCACACGAGGCACTAAGAACTTGGGTAGGCCAAGAAGGTATAGTAACAAACACACGCATCCAAAGGGCCAACGGGTCAAATGGAAAAGATATTTGTCCATCTTGGTCAAAACAACAAGCACTCGTCTCAACAAAACCCTCCCTTATAAGTCATGCCCTCAATACAATAATGTGTATCATCAAAAGAAAATAGGTAATAAAGAAAGGTGTCAGATAAGGCACATTTATCTAAAGTGTCCTTATATGTAAGATAACTGTTAGATACAAAACATCATCAAGCACATTATCAATAATTGGGAAACTCAAACAAAAAGTACCACACAAACATCACTTTCTTCATTATCATCCCATAGTGGGTTATCATACAAGTTATATTCACGGATAATAGCTACACTACTATCATGTTGAATAACACTATGCCTGATATTAGGAGTAATTTCAATATCATCAAATAAGACATTGTACTTTATGAGAGAATAATTAAATGAAGACAAAGGACCAAAGCATGCATTTCATTCTCAAAAAGACCAATGTCATCATTCAAAGTATTATCAAGCACATGACCACTATAAGCAAATCAAGTAAGAGGATCCATAAGAGATATACTCAAAGAGTCATACTTTTCCAAATGACCAACATCATCAACATCATCAAGAGTAAGTTGATAAACACAAGTTTCACATGAAAATGTATTAGTATTCATTCAAAACACAAATGTCGTCACTAGGTGGACACAAAACAATCTTGCAAGAAGAATTAATTCGGTCATCAAAAGGATTAACTAGTGTTTAGCACTATCGACATTGACATTATCAAAATATAAAAGGGAATCATTAAGCCCAAATGAAGACAAGCTATAACTCACACTTTATTCATTTAAAATATCTGAAGTGTGAATTTTAGCTATTGTACCTTTTAGGTCATCAGAAGGATCATCAAATCCTTGCTTATCACGGTTCACCTTTTTACACAGTAGAATAGTGAGCTTCCCTTCTTGAGGTATATACTTTATTATCAAGGCCCAATTGGATAATCCACAAGGAACTCCAACTTACTTCTCACACTTCCCTCATCTTGAGGATCCTCAATATCAACCCCCTTAGCAAAATTCAGAGTATCATAGCAAGAAGATTCATCAACCATTACAATGAATGCCCTGTGATTGGGGAACTCACTCATCTTTTGACCAAAACATTAAGATTTATAACATTTAAAAGGGCAAGAGAAATTACTTCCTTTCTTTGGAGGAAGTGAGCTTCTGAACTTGATTACCTTGGACAAGAGGCTACTCGATATCTAGCATGTTCTTGTTCGTTGGCTAATTAGTAGAGGAAGATTCCCCTTCTTTTTTGTAGTGCCAAGTGATATGCCTAAATTACACCTCTCAATAAAGTATAAAGCGATTTCTATCAAATATAAAATCCAACTAGATTGGGGTCAAATACTATGGTCCGTGGAAGTTAAAACTGATATGTTAACTGCCTTGTCACGCCCCAAACCCGAGGAGACATGACTGAAACTCTTACAACTCATATAGAAACTAGGTGAACCAAGCCACCATGATAATATGACTACAGTATAAGTTTGAACAAACTGACAACCTCAAAACATACATATATAAGACTGACAAGATGAAAGTACCTTGGAGATTGAACAACAAGCTGGCAAGAGTATGAATTGTGAAACAACTAAATAGAGGGTCGACAAGGCCATAAATGATATACTTAAAAACCATACAAATGTCTACAAACCTCTAAGGGAACATGACTGATATATACTTGAGACAAGGACACGACCTACCTTTGGCTATACACATACTCAAAAGTAAAGCTAGACCTCTAACTCTTCAACTCTAAGAGGAATTGGAGCTCACCAAAATTATTGAATTCTACAGCTCATATTGGAGAGGTCTATTTAGATCTCAATCTGGGCCTATAAGAAAATGGAGCTTCCCCCAAGAAATAGGGATGTCAGTACAATAGAAAGTACTGGTATGTAAGGCAAACATATTATTTGAGTAAGTTGCAAATAGTAATTGTCACGACCTGATTTGGAATTCCGGATTGAGACACGGGACCTAGAACCACGGATGGCTCCAAGTCAACCCATAACATGTGCATAGCAACTCAAGAGCATAAATTAAAGCGAAAACTTAAAAGTTAAACATGAATAAGCGGAAGTATGAAATACAACATAGGCCAGAACATAGTCAACACTCGACAAGATGAATTATCTACATGATGTCTGAAAAGTCTCTAAAATATCCAATGAGTTTATGGGACAACTTCCCCAACTAGCTCGCTAGAATCTGACAAACTAAAGTAGCACACAAAGCAAAACTATTAGCTGTCCTAGAAAAAATGAGGACTCACCCAACACATGGGTTAGACTGGATTGAAGAGAAAGCAGTTATCGGCAAGACTAAGCTGGATCACGCGAATCTATATCATAAAACGATATAACATAGAGTATGCGGTCAGTACTTGAAATGTACTGAGTATGTAAGGTGAGTAAAATATGCTAGTAAAATAATAGTCTAAAATCATGAATATTAAACAAGATAGAACATGAGAGTAAGGACAACATGCTAAAAACTATATTCCTGAAGTAATCATGATCATGATATATTCCCCATAAGCTAAACATAACGACCCAAGGTTTAGAAATACAAATCATGTAATATACCATACTTGAAATCATAAGTAAAAACTCATAAAACTGATCAATGGGTCAAATATGTTGTTAAACATAACATCATAATATATATAAACATAAGAAAATGAAAACATGAGGAATAATGGGAGATTCTTATAACCGACATACCCCACGTGAGCATACATGGAGCCCAACCTGTAAAACCCTAGTTGAGAGGGTGTCCGTACCTTGCCAAGCGTAGGACCATGAAATGGCGTGATATCACTCATGGTGGCCCATACAGGCATGAAGGCACTCCCATGGAGGATCCCATCATGGCTATCTGAGACTTGGGTGTGTGGCACGTAGTTCTGAGACTTGGGTGTACTAGAACTTCGGTCTACTCGGTTTTAAATACTACTCCCAAAACATATATAGTGCTCATATCATAATTATGAAACATACTTTATGTACATGGGCTAGTTGAAATCATGATATTTATAAACATGCTTGAGATACGCGAACTAGCCATAAATTAGGCCCATGAGTCGACCATGATCATAAACATGATACTTGTAAAAGTCATGCATACTTGAAGGAATCATAATATTCTAAAAATCCATAAAATTCATGAAGGGTTATTGTGGAAATAATGCACTATAATTATAAAACATAATTTACTTCATCATACTTGAAATCATAAATCATAGGCTTGAATTTTCTTAAAACATGCATAATAGGGCATAATTTCTAATAGCTTGAGAACATGAATTTATAATCACATTGAGTGTAAAATCTGCCAAATACACTTAAATCATACATTAGAACATGAGGGGATTGGACCCATAAACATAGCACGGAAGGTTGTATTGAATTGGTTTAAACCCTAGAATTTCATAATTTAGAACTTGAGAAGTAGAAATCATAAATTTTTCCTTGAAAGGGCATGATGGTGGAAGAATTTCCCCCATTCATAACCCTACATACCTGGGTAATTGACTCCTCGACTTTCCTTGAAAATTCCAAGAAGATTTGAAGAGGTTTAATGAAGAACCCTAACTTTGATCTTGAGAGGAAATCCAACTATCGATCTTTTGGAGAGGGTGAGAATTTAGGCTAGGTTATTCCCTTTAATCTGACCTTAAAGAATTCCAAAATGACATCATTTAAGAGTTAGAATCATATAAATTATGAAATGCCCTTAATGATTCATCTGAATAAAAAGGTCTCTGCCAGTCACCAAGACTCCGTGACCACGAGTCATACCACCAAACCACGGGTCTTCCTACGAATCATACCAGCTGACCATGACCTGTTCCAGCCATTCATACCAAGAGAAAATTGCAGACTCTTTTGTTGAATATATTCAACTTCCCAAACCTAGTCGTAGGAAACTTTAGGGTGTTATAGTAACTGAGAGCAGTATTGTAATACCCAGAAAGTCCCTAAGATCAGACCCGTGGGTTGAAATGGAGAAAATAGGAAAAATGTTTGCATCAGGTCACAGGACGACTCATCAGGTGACTCGTTAGGTCACTTGACGGATCGTTCTGTGACCCGTGAACTGGTTCCCAGCTAGATAAGAGTCATCATCTAGGGGTCACAACTGATGGTGTAACGAGTCATTGTGACTCCCCACGAGTCGTGGGTTGACTTGTTGGTTGGGCTAGGTGGAAAACAATATTGAAATCCAGTAATCAAGATGAATGAAGGGATGAGTCGTGATGTCACTTCTCGAATCATTGAGTGAGCTGTTGTCGGGATGGATGAAGGAGTATGAAATTATAGTGGTGGCAACGGGTCAGGGGACGACCCTTCATGCCACCTCACGATTTGTCTAGTCCCTCATTGGGACTGGTAGTGTCACTTTTCCTACACAATCAGTAAGGGTATTCTCATAATTCCTAAGCTCTAAACTATGTCATTTTAAGCTCTGAAAGAAGTGTATTAATAGAGTTTAACCTATTCCATTTAATTCAACTCCCATGAATGCAAGTTTAGAAGTTCCCCTTTGAAGATCAAGCTTGAAGCCCTCAAAGTCTTCTCCAAATCTCTTGGGCTTTCAAAGTCAAGTTGAGATTCAGTTTACCCAGGTATGTAGGGCCATGGATGAGTGTTTCCTTTCACTCTCATTCCCAAATTTATCCTTAAAGTTCATGAATTCAAGTCTTAATTCAAGTTTATGATCTTATGGGGTCTTAGCCCAATTTCATGAAATTCTTTATGATTTGTTATGGGTCAATTCCCTTCAGGTTTCAAAGCATGTTTTAAGATTTATGGAAAAAATTTATACCTATTTTGATTATAAATTCATGATTACATGTTTTAGAAAATTATGCCCAATTATGCAAGTTTCATGAAAAGTCAAGTTTATGATTCCATTTCAAGTATGATGAGATATCTAGCATGATTGAATGTTTATAAACTACCTACGTATGAGTCTATGATTTTGACTTATGAAGTCTATTTCAAGTATGCATGATTTTAAGACTTGGGCAAGCCCACACATGTTAAGTATGTTTTTATGATTTAGCTAAGGCTAATAAGATCAACTTATGATATGTTTTGGAGTCAAGACTTCCCATGTTTATATTCAAGATATGTTTTGAGAATATGATTATATGAGGAATATACATACTTTGGGAGTAGTGTCTACCACCGAGTAGGCTAGGGGTTCCAAGGTTCCCTGATCTCATAAACCACGCGCCAATGTAAGGATGTATTTTGGGACCTCTCAAGAGAGTGTTTCTCCTGCCCAAGGGCACACCGTGATATCATACCTTATTCGTCCCTTGCCCCAGCAAGGCTTAGGATGGCTCTCCTCCACGTGGGAAAGACGTGGGATCATCATGCGCTCATACATGGTGGTTGTCGGTTAAGATGAATCTCCTATTATTCCTCATGATTTTAGTTATTCATGTTCATTACTTATGATATATTTTTTTGTTGCATGTTTGACCTAACGGTTGGTTTACGAGTTTTTACTTATGATTTCATCTATGAAAAGTCATATGATTTCTATTTTAGTTTTGGGTCATTCTATTCAGATATGATATTCACCTTATGACTATACATATTTCATATTCAGATTTTAGCATGCGGTCCTTACTTTCATGACCTTATAGTTTATGTTTATTTGCATGGTTTCAGTTAACATTACTTAGCATGTTTTACTTATCATGCATACTAAGTACATTTCAAGTACTGACCGCATACTCTATGCTGTATCATTTCATGATATAGGTACGAACGATCAGACTCAGTTCTGCTATTAGTCCAACGCCCGCAGCTTAGCTTTGTATCCCCTAATTAGTGAGTCCTTATCTTTCGACGACCTTCAATTTAGTGTTGAGTTATGTTATGTTCAGTTTCATACTTTAGCAAGCTAGGTAGGAATGTTGTCCCATCAGCTCATCAGACAGTAGTAGAGCCTTATTAGAAAATATGTAGAGTTTTAGCTTTGTCGAATGTTGACTCTGTTTATGATTGATATGTTATTTAGACTTCCATTTATTCGTGTTTAAGTATCAGATTCTGCGTTGATGTATTCTCTTTAGTATGATGTTCATTCCATGGGTTGACTCGGAGCCGTTCGTGGTTCTAGATCTTGTGTCTCGATCCGGGGTCCCAGATTAAGTCGTGAAAAACTTGGTATCAGAGCAAAGGTTTAGAGTGTCCTAGAGTGCCTGAATGCCAGGTTGAGTAGTCTTTTCTATGGGTGTAAAGTGCGCCACTCTTATGGGGGAGAGGCTACAAGATGTTTTAGGAAACTCCCTTCTTTCATAATATAAGTCGTCTGATGAAGTATCTCTCTATCCTTCTAACTCGTGCTATACGTGTTTGCAGAAATATGCCTCCATGCTGAATAAATGGAAGAAGGAATGGCAATGAAAATGGCCACGAAAATGGAAATAGAGACGGGCATCCACAAGCCCCACCAACACCAGTCGATCCTATGCTCGAGCAGGTCACTCATGTCGAGTTTAGGTCAGCATTATTGATGTTTGCACAGGCTATGACCACTCAGGTCAATCAACAGGCAGTGGCTCATGTTCCTCAGAATGAGAATGCAATAGTGGCTAGAGTTTGAGACTTCCTGAGGATGAATCCACCTGAATTTCTGGGGTCGAAAGTGGATGAGAACCCGCATGAGTTTATTGAGGAGGTGCAAAAGATCACCCAGATTATGGGAGAGACTAGAGAGGAGACTACGGATTTAGCGTCCTATCAGCTAAAGAGGGTTTCTCACATATGGTACCACCAGTGGAACAATGGTAGGGCAGTGGAGTAGTTCCCGTGAGTTGGGATGAGATTATGATTGCCTTCTTGGATAGGTTCTTCTGTAGGGAGTTGAGGGAGGCAAAGGCGATGAAGTTCGTCAACTTGAAGAAGTATCAACCGGACTGTCCAAAAGTATGCCTTGGAGTTTACTTGGCGATCCAAGTATGCGCCGGAGAAGGTTGCGGATTAGAGGGCCCGTATGAGCAGGTTTGTGACTGAAGTATCAGACTCACTAGTTAAGAAGTGCATGACCACTATGCTGAATAGTGATCTAGTGTCATGACCCGAACATAGGCTCGGATCGATACACGAGATAAGGAACCCCGAGGGACTCCAAGTTGACCCATGAAATGAACATATATCTATCTCAATCATATAATGATAGATCAACATGATAAACTTAGCGAAAATCTGAAATAAGCATAACATCATAAATACACACGAATCTGAAGCTCATTACATTCTTTTGTCTGAAAAGCCTCGAAGTCTGATGAGTTGATGGGAATAGACCCCAACTAACTCGCTAACGCTGAAAACTGAAAATACTCAGGCACAACTGAAATAAATAGGGGCCCTCGAGATGAGGACTTGAGGCTAACTCCAAAAGATGGCTAGTGGCGGGACTAAGTTTGAAGATCAGAGCCTGTATCATGAAACGATACAACATAGAGTATGCGGTCAGTACGTGGAATGTACCTAGTATTCAAGTAAGTAAAACTGCTTAAATAAGTAGAAATCATTTAAAACATGCATGATATAAAAACATGAACATAAACAAGATAAGAATCTGAGAATAGCTATTTCCTGAAATCATGATCTGAACATAACATAACATCATAACTGAAATCATGAGAAACAATGGGAGACTCGTCTTATAACCGACATACCACGATAGAGATTACATGGTCCCAACTATCACACTCCAGTGGGTAGAGCTGTCCAAAGCCTTGTCAGCGCTAAGGACGATACTATGATATCGATATAAAGCTCCAGGCCCGATCGGGGCGGGGTATAGCTCACAAGGGAGGTACCAATATAATATGATCATACCTAAGTTGTTGCGTAGTTCTGAGGCATAGGGTTGACTGACCCTTAGCCTACTCGGTGCTAGACACTACTCCCAAAAACATGCATATGCTCTCCATCATTTTTCAACAAAGTTGACCATCGTCTATTGACGAAGCTGAATAATCATGAATACATATAAATATGAATCATGCATGAGGATCCTTGGCTCAAACCATACCACAAGCTGAACATAATTGGGAGTCTTGACTCCAAAAGCATGTGGTAAGCTGTTTTAACATGAATCATAAATTATACTTGAACATATGGGCTTGTCCAATACTTTAACATGTTTGAAATTAACTTGATTCACTTTGAAAACATGAACATAACATGGGTAGATTGAAAACATGTTTTTCTCATCAAAATCCATCATACTTGAACATACTTCATAAATCTCATCTTCTCATAAGCTTACCCATGATATTGACTTAGAGAATTCATGCATTGGGTTAAAACCCCATAGAATCAACTCATAGATTTTCATGAATTAGAGAGGGATTGGGCATGGGTGTGAACGGATTCACCCATTCATAATCCTACATACCTGATAGGATCTGATTTAACCACTCCCTTGATTGCCCAATGAAGAATTGAAGAAAACTTGAAGGAGAATGAGCTTGATCACCTCTCTAGACCTCTACTTTGCATGCATGAGTAAGAATGGCCTAGAATAAACTTACCCCTCTTAAAACTCATCATTCATAGCTTAAAATAACGTAGTTTAGGCCTTAGGATCATAGGAATTATGGAAAAGCCCTTACTAAATTTGCAGAAAATAACTGTCTGCCAGTCCCCACGATGGACTGGATGAATCGTTACCAAGGACTATGACTCGTGGTCTAAGTCGTTGAGTGCATTGTCCAAAATTCATTTGGGAATCACCATAGGGGACCCTACGAGTCGTTACTGGTGACCACGACTCATGGTCACCACTCGTAACCTTCACTTCCCAAATTCTCAAATCATTAGCAACCAACTGGCCACGACTCATCCCACGAATCATGGTGTCCGACCACGACTCATCCCACGAATCGTGGTGTCCGACCACGACTCGTGGTGATCAACCGTAAGGTACACTACCACTTCTTCTTTGCCTTCCCAAACTCCTTACCCATGACTGACTCAATGAGTCATGGGGACTGACCATGACTCATGGCCAGGTCTGTGGGGACTTCAAAATCCAAAATCTCAACTCAAGTCCTATAGCTCACCACGAGTCACTTCACGACTCGTGGTTTACCCCCACGGGTCACAGAAGGACTCATTCTGTTACCTTGTGCCAGATTTCTAGGTTTTCTCCGTTTCAACTCCCGGGTCTGATCTTAGGGCTTTCGGGGTATAACATCTAGACTTCTCATGATTGGTCATATACGCCCATCAGATAGAGGCGGGCAGATGAAGGAGAAACAGAGAGAGGCCAAGAGGGCTAGGACAGGGAGAGTTATGGATAGTTTTAGCAGAGGTCCGTTGGAGGATACCGTAAGTAGTCCCACCATAAGTCATCAACCCCAGCACCATCATCATCCAGTGTTCCATATAGATCGAGGTATGATAAGAGGGGTGGGGCATTAGCTTCCACAGGCTAGGGGAGAAGGTTAGGAGTGCCCAACATTCCAGTTTGCGGGAAGTATGGCAAGAAGCACCCCGGAGAGTGCCTAGCGGGTTCAGGTGTGTGATATGCTATGAGTTTATAGAACTTTCGATATTTACAACTGGGAAAATAGCATGGAATTAGGTATGTTTATATGGATATGAGGTGTTTTTACTTTGTTTTCAGGGAAAATATGTGTTGGAGGAAAAATGTGCAAAAGTTGCAGAAAAGTAGCAAAGTACTAATCTTAGTATAAGCCGTACTAAGATTGTACAAGCGGTACTAAAACTCGTGGAAAAACTTAGAAGACTGAAATAATGCAAAGGCTAAGTACGAATCTCAGTACGAGCCGTATCAAGCTGGTACGAGCCGTAATTGGAGTCATGGAATATTTCAGAGAAAAGTTGCACAAGGGAAGTCTCTAATACGGGTAACACCTATGGATCATAGCATCTACCTATGACACGTACCAGGAGCCGTGGAAAGCTTNGTCTTGCTAAGGAATGGTCTGCAAGCTGCAAAATCACTGTCTATGACACGTACCAGGAGCCGTGGAAAGCTTCAAGTGATTTTAGGTACTTGGCAGAATTCATGATACAACAAGTTGTTACGAGTCGTGGGAGCAAGGTGCAAGGTGTACCAAGAAACTCGTAGAAAACTTCAGAAGATGCCAGAGTTCTCAGAGCTAAACCACGACTGAATTGTACGACTCGTGGGATCATGTTAGGAGTCATACCATATGCCAAACTTAGCTGATTCTGTAGAAGCCAAGGAATGTATGAGACAAGGCACGACCTGTACAATCCTGTCACGGGTCGTACGATGAGTCGTAGGATGTGTCGACGCCAGATTTGGTTATTTCCCTGTTAACTTAGGAAAAGGATTTTATTATTTGTATAAATACGTTTTATGTTCTTTTAGGTGAGATACAGTCAGAATTAGTTGGTTGTCAATTATTATCAAGTTTGTAATTATTTTTTGACAACATTGGAGAGCAATTCTTGAGATCAAAACTTAGATTTCTCAATTGTTCTCGATTTTGTTCATCATATTTTCTTGCAATATTCACAACAGGTTTTCTTTCAATTATCATTGTAAGTATTTAATTATGTGTTTGTCTATGAATACTAATCACAACCTTACAATCATGAGAGGCTAAAACCTACACAACTAGAATTGTGGGAACCATGGTGGCTTAACGAACTAGGTTACACAAAGTGATTCGAAACCAATGCTAAATGCTTGTATTATATTCTCTTCATCTTTAATATTTCTTAATTAAGTGCAACTTTAAGACTTTCCCGAATTCTTTACTTTCTTGAACCTAGAGAAGTAGAGATTAGGAAAAGAGAATTACAACAAATCCTTGAGTTTTATGATCGTTGTATTACTTGAGCTACGGTCGCAGGATAGTTAACTCAGAAAAAATTGATAACGGTTAAATTGAAATCGCTCATGAGACCTAACTCGGTTATTGAGTATATTCATCCAATAGGGACGAACCAGTTATTTGGATGAACCCTAGTTATGAGTTCTATAAGTATTGCGATTGATCACGAGTGTAAACCCGAAGTAGTTATGAACTTATGGGGAACACTTACCCTAGTTAATTGCAAATCTTGATTAACATCACTTGATTTTTATGCTTGTTTTACAATTGTTTTTCTATAAATTCCCTAATGTGGAGATAACATACCACAAAGCTTAAATACCGACATTAGTCTAGTTCTTACCATATTCCTTGCGGGTTCAACCCCAACCTATTTATTTGTTCTTTATTGACAACGTCCATTTCATACTTTGTCAAGAGTGTGAGTTTAAGTGTTATAAAAAAGTGGCGACGATGGAGGGGAATATGACTAAGATTAGATTAATTGCTTGTGTTTAACTTTGGGTTGTTATTTCCTCCTTTACATTTTGTTTTTGTTTTTGACACCCACAGGTTTTCTCTTGGTGAATGCCAAGTACTCAACGAAGAGGAATCCTCCTGATTTCTTTTGATCTCAAAATTGAAAGAACACTGCGAAGAATGGAGAACCAAGAGCAAAGAGATGCCCATCTTGCTAAAGAAGCTAGGCAAGCCGCACTTCAGGAAGTCGATGATGCTCAAGATGAAGTTGTAAATGCTAGGCTCTATTGAAGGGGCAATGGAGGCTAGAGATATGCCCCTCAATTCTTTGATGAGGATGAACCGGATATTGATGAAGTCGGGTCAACCGGAGCTATCGTACCACCACCTTTTCCTGTTGGGGCAAAGTTTGACTTCACTAGCACCATGATACAGTTGCTGAATATGAAAAGGGTGTTTAGCATTCATGCAACTGATGATGCCAACCTGCACTTAATGAACTTCGTTTGAATATACAAGGTGTATAGGTTGCCTGAAGTCAGTCAGGACGCAATAAGGCTGAGACTCTTCCCATTTTCTCTGTCTGGGTTGGCCACTTTATGGTTATCAGAGTTGCCCAACGACTCTATTACCAACTGGAGGGAGATCTAACAAGCATTTCTAGAGAGATTCTTCCCACCCTCCAGAATGCTACATCTTAAGGATGAGAATTACAATTTCCAACAACTAAAAATGGAGGCACTTCATGAAACCTGGTTGAGATTTAAGAAGAAGTTGATCAAGTGCCCTAACTATAAAATTCCCGACGACAGTTTGTTGGATATTTTCTACAGGTCATTGAACAATAGTACTAAAGTTGTAGCAGACACTGTGGATGGAGGAGCACTGATGAGTCACACCTTGGAGCAAGCTACCACTATTCTTGACAGAGTAACTAATACCAATAGGGCCTGGCACACTAGGGAGTGGAAGCAGCTGCTAGTATAGAGTTGTTAGTATGACTGCAGACCAACAAAAGAAAGAGGAGGAACATGATAAGGAATTGACCCATGTGCGTACATCATTAGACCTACTCATGAAGCATATCATGGGCGCTAGGGCTAGAAAAGTTAATGAAGTAGGAACACAGGGAAAGGAACTAGGGCTAGTGCATTCAGATTCTGAGGAGGAGGCAAACTTCTTTGACAACCAGGTGGCGGGTTTCCGGGCCAGCACCCAAGGATCTGGACAGGACACTTGACACAAGGTTCTGGAAATCAAGGTTGGAACCAATACTGAAACAACTACAATCGAAATGGGTACAAATATAGAAACTGAGGTTGTGAGTGAGAGGGAGAATGAAGAAGGAATGATGGTTACTGCAACGACCGAACATGATTGTATGTGCCCCCTAATGCATGTGAGAGGGAGGTTGGATAGTCAAAGTTGGAGCGAATGATGGTTGAGATGCTCAAAAAGGTGAGATCCACATAGAAGCAACTGAAAGACATTCGTGGTGATATATCTGGCATGGGTCAGAGAGTCGAGTCACATGCCAAGGCCATCAAGCAAATATAGCAGCAGCTGGGTCAACAGTCGACATCCCTGAACCCTAGACAAAAGGGAACACAACCTAGAAACAAAGTTCAAAATTTGAAGAATGAAAAGTCACTATATGGCTGTGAGGACTAGGCGTGGAAAGACCATGATTGATCCCCCTCTACTGATTGTAGTTGAAATGCAAAGAAAGAAAGAGAGCGTAATTAATGATGATAAAGAGGTTGCTAAGCAAGAGCTTAAGGAAGAAGCTGAGTTGACTGAGGCTCCAGTTGTTGAGAAGGAGCCTAAAGCTGAGCAAGGAAAGAAACAGGGGGCCATACAAATTTATAAAGCTATCCCACGACCACCACCATCGTTCCCTCAAATAATGAAGAAGAAGGCGGAATATGGTAAGTTTTAGAAATTTCTGTCCATGCTTAAATAATTATTTGTAAACATACCATTGGTTGAGGCATTGGAGCAGATATCGGGATACGCCAAGTTTATAATGGAACTTGTTACCAAGAAAAGGTCCGTGAGCTATGAGCCCGTGGGTAACTTGCATCATTGTAGTGTCATAGCCATACGGGTCCTTTCCCAGAAAAAGGAGGATCTAGGTGCCTTCACCATTCCATGTATTATTGGTGATGTTGAGTTTGCGAAGGCACCCTATGACTTGGGAGAAAGCATCAATCCGATGCCATTAGCTGTGTTCAAGAAGCTAGGCTTAGGAGCACCCACACCGACTACTATGCGGTTACTGATGGCCAATTGAACTGTGAAGAAGCCTGTGGGAATCATGTTTGATGTGCTTGTCAAGATGGACTGATTGATATTCCCAACGGACTTCGTGATCCTTGATTGTGAGGTTGACTTTGAGGCCCCCATCATTTTGGGGCGACCATTCCTTGACACTGGAGAGCTTTAGTAGAAGTGGAGGCTGGACAACTAAAGTTTAGGCTTAATAAAGAGGAGGTCACCTTCAATGTCTGTCGGTCAATGAAGCAACCAAATGAGTTTAGAGTGGTCTTAGCAGTTGAGGATGAGCATGAGTTTATTGAGAAAGTATGAATAGTCAAAGACTTGCATTGTTCCATGATGTTAAATCAGGCGTTTCTTAAGAAGCAACCCATGAGGAGGTTTGGTGAAGTCTGAGTAACTGAACCACCTATGTCATGCCGCAATGTTAAATCAAGTGCTTCTTGGGAAGAAACCTAAGTTCATTGACTTATGTGTGCTCAGTGTGTAGGTGAAACAAAAATAGGTTGCAGAAAAATTGCAGTACAAGCTAGTACTACGAGCCTCAGTACGACTTGTAAGAGAAATGTACAGGCCATAGTATGAGTCGTGGTAAGAAGAAGATGTCACGCCTCGCCTTGGGGGGTATGACTGGCACCTGGTGCCCTAGAAGGACCTGGACTACTAACTGGTGGGCCGAGGCACATCTGGTGCCTGGCTAGCT
>JACEIK010000190.1:6135-19538 GCA_018107945.1 Datura stramonium | reverse complement strand
GCATTATTAACCTTCAAAAACAAGGACTAATCATGTTGGTTAGTATATATTCACATTTACATAAAATCACATGAGAATGTATATAAATAAGTAGATAAACCAGACTAAATTGAGTTATAAAGTAGCACTTGGGCATGCAATTATGCCCAAGATCACTCACCAATGCACAAAATGAGATGGAGGAGATGAAGTGGATATTCAACTACTATGGGTTTGAGTGGATGGCTAGAACCCTGGATCGATACACTTCAGAGATTGTCCAGGAGTTCTATGCCAATTATTTGTCTACCATGGAATGGAAAGAAAAGGAGGGGAAGAAAGTTAAAGATCAGCATAAGTTGGAGAGTGTAATGGTGTGAGGCTGCACTATTGACATATCTGAGCTTACTATTGCTCTGTTATTATATGGGCCTTAGTTCATACCACCACACACTACACCAGAGTTTGACTACTGGGTGGACGCCGTGAAGAAGATCAAGCATTTAGGCATTGAGGAGAGGAAGAGTCAGATTAAGTGGTTGTCTGGGGTCATTGCTGAAGATAAGGAGGAGATGGAATGGGTGACTAGTGGAAAGCAGGTCACCAAGAATTCACTAAATTTCATAGAAAAGGCCTGCTAGACGCTAGTTTACCATAGGTTGGCACCGACCATGAACGAAAATTCCCTCAGCGCAAATAGAGCAACATTGGTAGCGTGTATCATGTCATAATATTCCATCAACATTCTAAGGGTCATTGCGGAGGAGATCCGAGATTGGCCTATGGGATTGAGCACTACTATCCCATTCCTGAGTCTCGTGTTCAAACTGTGGATAGAGGCAAGTCTCAAGGTGAGTCCTAGTGAGGAGCGATTGACTAGAGAACGAACAACGGACATTAGGTTGATCTGGAATGAAACGAACTCGGTGAGTTGAGCACAACATTCTACCGCAGTCTCGGTACCACAAGCAGTTGGGGCGAGTAGGTGAATGCCTCCACCTCACAGGAGTAGGATGATACATCGGCTACAAATTTCGGTCATTTAGAGGCAGCTCCCAGCACGTCCACTGCACCACCTATAGGCCTTTCGAGCTAGACCCCATCATGATACATGCTCTTGCCTCAGGAATTTCTCCAAAAGATGGCAAAGTGACTGACCGTGGTGGAGAGAAAGGTGCAGTCTATGATGGAGAAGGTGAAGCCTTGGGTGAAGGATGAGATTGAGGCGGCTGCACAGGTTTTACATGCCATACTTGATAGTTTTGAGAGCCGCTTCAATGAGCGCATGGAAGAGCAGACTTACATTGGTAGCCTTCATGAGGAGTTGGGGGCTCTTCGGAGCCAAGTGACTAAGTTTTTATCTCGACAACCGAAAATTCTAGCAACTCCCACTCTTCCTGACCTCGATATCAGGATAGGCGACGATCTTGATTTGGCAGTATATTGGGAGCCGATTGGAGTAGAGGGAGGAAAAAGGAAAAAGAGGTTCTCGAAGGATGTTGGAGATGAGACCTTAAAGAAGAAGAGAAAGAAGGAAAAGAAAAAATGCAAGAGGGCAAGATTGGAGAGTCAGCAGATTCACGACGAGCATAGGCCGGAGCTTCTTGAGAGAGTGAGAGGAGCGAGTAGCTCCACCACTGCCCATGCCGAGCATGTAGGTGGCAAGGACCCTTCGGGTGAGCCACATTTAGCACCAGTTATCACCGAGGTTTTAGAGGCGACCACTACTGCTGAGGGGATGACTGTTCCCCCCTATGGATGTACAATTGAGTGCGCCAGCCACCGCTAGGCCTATAGATGCAACGGAGGTACCACCTCTGTGAGATGACAGGAGCACTTAGTGCACCATATGTATGACTCTTTCCCTTGTGTTATTATATTCTATGCTTCGAGGACGAAGCATGTTTTTCAAAAGGGTATGGGGGTATACTTGTATATTTTTGGGATTTTTGGATTCATCGGAGAGTTTTTCTTGCCGTGTTTCTTTTACCTTGGACATGTTATCTTGTAGAACCGACATGTTTAGGATGTCTTTGCTTAATTAAAAATATCTTAGGATTACTCAGCCAATAAAATGCACTAGTTTTGAAGTTTTGAAAAAATGACCCTATTTAAAAAATTTTGATGGTTAGTTGTGTACTTGTTAATTGCAAAACATGATTTCTGTGGATCTTTTTGTGTCATTTAGTGTATTAGCAAGAGTAGTTATAGTTGTCCATGTATGAACTAGACAGGTAGAATGAATGTAAAATATGTACCAAGAGTGAGTGAGGTCTATACCTAGTTCAATACTGCGTTAAGGATCTAGAACTTGCCCGGTTGGTCTTTACAAAGGTTTTAGGATGGTTGGTAAGGAAAGGATAATAGGCCATTTTTGTTTAGCCCATTTTAGCTTAAATTTCCCTACCAAAATGATATGATTACCTGGATCCTAATTTTGAGCCTTAAATGGACCATTTTTCTTTGATTAACCTATTAACCTTACCCATTTTTTATAATAAACCTTTTTTGGCCCTAGTCCCTCCTTGGACATTGTGAACCTCAATCCAAGAAAAATTCCTAAGTCGAGGGTGGCTAGAGTAGGGGTGCATAGATTATGGGGAGGTGAAAAAGAAAAAGAAAGGAAAAAAGGTTAAAAATGAGGTTTGGTGTGATAAGAAAAGAAGAAAAAAAGCTGAAAAAGAAAATTTGAAAATAAAATACAAAAGAAGAAAACGAATGAAAAAGTTGAAAACACACCACACCCATATATTGCATAAAAATGGAGAAAAGGGAGGAAAAAGTTGAAAAGGGAAAAGAGTGAAATAAGTGAAAAGTGGAGCCACATGTATGTACTGCCAAGGAGGGTTTAGTCACTAAAAATCCCATATTTACCATACCCAGCCCGAAGCCTACATTACAAGATGAATAAAGTCCTATAGTGATCCTAGTCTGACTGTCCGAAAAGATGAAGTAGAGAAAATAAGGGAAAGCCTATGGTATTTGATGTGAAGTACTTGGAACTTCCTTGTGAGAGTGAGAGTCTTACTTGTTTAGTTCCAAGTTTAATATTTTCATATGTCTGTGAGTTGGGGACTTTATTTGTTGTGAGGGTACATGATTTGTGTTTTATTCAGCCAGGTGTCTGTGTGAAAAGCATTGGTAATAACTTGATTCTTTGCTAATAACTAGATGACATATCTTGATCCCTGTTTATCATGGCTTGCGGTCACTTGATATGCATAGTTGATTTGGTTTACCTGGAGAAGGGTCAAAAGATGTTTGTGTTCATAGTGCAAGTTCTGATTGGTGTTGGCTGTAGTATCCTAGGTTTATTTTCTAGTTAAGCATCGTGTTTAGTTTTTGTTTTCTTTGCCTGAGAACATGCAAAAGTTTTAAGTTGAGGGTGTTGATTGTTGTGAGTTTACAACACTTTCGACGCTTAAAACTAGAAAAATAGCATGGACTTAGGTATGTTAATATGGATATGAGGTTTTTTTACTTTATTTTTAGGGAAAATAGGTGTTGGAGAAAAAATGTGCAAAAGTTGCAGAAAAGTGCAGAAAAGCAGCAAAGTATTGATCTTAGTATGAGTCGTACTAAGATTGTACGAGTCGTATTGAGACTCGTGGAAAAATTCAGAATACCGGAATAATGCAAAGGCAAAGTACGACTCTCAGTACAAGTCGTACCAAGATGGTATGAGTTGTAACTGGAGTCGTGGAATATTTCAGAGAAAAGTTGCACAAGGAAGTCTCCTGATATAGGTAGCATCTACAGATCGTAGCATCTACCGACGACCCATACCAAGAGCCATGGAAAGTTTGAAGTGATTTTAGGGACTTGGCAGAACTCATGATACAACAAGTTATTACGAATCGTAGGAGCAATGTACGAGGCATACCAAGACACTTGTAGAAAACTTCAGAAGATGCCATAGTTCTCAGAGCTAAACCACGACTGGATTGTATGACTCGTGGGATCATGTTACGAGTCATACCAGTTGCCAACACTTAGCCAATTCTGCAGAAGCCAAGGAATGTATGAGACAAGGCATGACCCTTACAATCCTGTTACAGGTCATAGGATGTGTTAGTGCCAGATTCGGTTATTTCCCTGTTAACTTAGGAAAAAGATTTTATTATCTGTATAAATACATTTTATGTTTTTTTAGGTGAGAGACGGTTAGAATTAGTTGGTTGTCAATTATTATCAAGTTTGTAATTATTTTTTGACAACATTGGAGAGAAATTCTTGAGATCAAAACTCAGATTTCTCAATTGTTCTCAATTTTGTTCATCATATTTTCTTGCAATATTCACAATAGGTTTTCTTTCAATCATCATTGTAAGTATTTAATTATGTGTTTGTCTATGAATACTAATCACAATCTTACAATCAAGAGAGGCTAAAACCTCCACAATTAGGGTTGTGGGAACCATGGCGGATTAACGAGTTAGGGTTACACAAAGTGATTTGAAATCAATGCTAACTACTTGTATTTTATTCTCTTCATCTTTAATGTTTCTTAATGAAGCACAACGTTAAGACTTACCAAATTCTTTACTTGCTTGAGCCTAGAGAAGTAGAGATTAAGAAAAGATACAATAAAGCCTTGATTTTTATGATCATTGTATAACTTGAGCTACAGGCGCAGGATAGTTAATTTGGAACAATTGATAATGGTTAAATTGAAATCTCTCATGATACCTAACCCGGTGATTGAGTATAGTAATTCAATAGGGATGAACCAGTCGTTTGGATGAACCCTAGTTATTAGTTCTTCAAGTAAGCATTGGGATTCATCACGACTGTACATTCGAAGTAGTTATGAACCCATGGGGAACACTTACCCTAGTTAATTGCAAATCTTGATAAACAAAACTTGATTTTTACACTTCTTTTACAATTATTTTTCTAGAAACCCCCCAAATTGGAGATAACACACCAAAAAGCTTAAATACCGACATTAATCTAGTTCTTACCATATTCTTTGTGGGTTCGACCCCAACCTCTTTGTTGGATTCTTTATTGACAAAGTACGTTTCATACTTTGTTAGGAGTGTGAGTTTGAGCGTTATTAGTGTGGGAATCCTGAACATCTTCTTAGAGACTGCCCTTCAACTAGACAGGGCCCTAGTATAAGTAGTGACCNGTAGTGACCCAGCCACCAGTTCAACAACTCCACCAACATGCTCAGCTCAGCAGGGTGTATCCACTAGTACAGGTGGTGGTCAGCGTTAGAATAGATTCTATGCCCTCTCATCTCGTCAGGAGCAGGAGGTCTCTCCTAATATGGTCACTAGTATGTTACGAGTAGTTCATATTGATGTCTATGTATTGTTAGATATAGAGACTACCTTATCTTTTGTTACTCCTTTTGTTGCTATTAGTATCGAAGTCAGTCCTGAAATCTTATTAGAGCCCTTCTCAGTCTCTATTCCAGTCGATGACTATATTATAGCTCGATGGGTATACAAACATTTCCCTTTCACAGTCCTTCAGAAAGTCACCTCAACCGATCTAGAAGAGTTAGACATGACCAATTTTGATGTTATCTTCAGTATGGATTGGTTACATCCATGTTACACCTCAGTAAATTGTAGAACCCATATGGTAGAGTTTTGAATTTTTAGGTGAGCCAGTCCTAGAATGGAACGGTAGTTCAGTTGTGCATGTAGGTCACTTTGTTTCCTATCTCAAGGACAAGAAGATTATTTCTAAAGGTTGTGTGTACCATCTATTTATGGTGAAGGATGCGACGTCCGAGACCCCGACTCTTCACTCAGTTCCTATAGTGTGCGAGTATCCGAAGGTGTTTCCCAATAACCTACCAGGTGTCCCTCCCGAGGCAAAAGATTGAATTCGATATCAAACTTCTCCTAGATATGCAGCCTATATCCATTCCTCTTTATAAAATGGCCCATCCTAGCTAAAGGAGTTGAAAGAGCAGTTGAAAGATCTCCTAGATAAGGATTTCATCAAACTTAGCAAATCCCCATGGGTTATACGAGTTCTCTTTGTCCGAAAAAAGGATAGTTCCCTTAAAATGTGCATTGATTATTGGCAATTGAACAAGGTTACAGTCAAGAAAAGGTATACAGGTTCTAAGTGCTTCTCAAAGATAGACCTCAGATTAGGATATTATCATCTCATAGTTAGAGAGAGTGACATCTCAAAGATAGTTGTCAGGACTCAGTACGGTCACTATGAGTTCATAGTTATGTCTTTTAGACTAATGAATGCTCTTGCAGCTTTTATGGACTTGATGAATAGGGTGTTCAAGACATATTTGGATATGTTCGCAATTATAGATGATATTCTCATATATTCATAGAGCAAGGATGAGTATGTTGCTCATTTGAGGACTATGTTATAGACTCTCAAGGATCCTCGGCTGTTTGCTAAATTCAGCAAGTGTGAGTTCTGGTTGAACTCATTAGCATTTTTAGGCCATGTGGTATCAAGAGAGGGTGTGTCGGTGGACTCTCAAAAGATAGAGGTGATAAATAATTGTCCTAGACCAGTTAATACTTCGAACATCAAGAGATTCTTGGGTTTAGTTGGCTACTATTGAAGGTTTGTTGAAGGGTTTTCATCCCTTGTCAACACCATTGACTAAGTTGACCCAGAAGAAGGTCAAATTTCAGTGTTCGAATGCCTGTGAGAAGAGTTTCTAGGAGTTAAAGACTCGACTCACTTCATCCCAGTATTGACTCTACCCAAAGGCACAAATGGATTCGTTGTGTATTGTGATGCTTTAAGGGTTGGTCTTAGTTGTGTGTTGATGCAGCATGGTAATGTCATTGTGTATGCCTCTAGGAAGCTTAAGACTCACGGGAAGAATTACCCAATGCATGATCTAGAGTTGGCAGCGGTGGTGTTTGCATTGATGATTTGGAGATACTACTTGTATGGGGTGCATGTGGATGTATTCATGGACCACAAGAGCCTTCAGTATGTTTTCACTTAAAAGAACCTGCATTTGCGACAAAGAAGGTGGCTAGCGCTTCTCAAGGACTATGAAATAAGTGTCCTTTATCATTTGGGCAAGGCCAATGTAGCAGCGAATGCCCTTAGCAGATTGTCTATGGAGAGCATTTCCCACGTTGAAGATGAGAGGAAGGAGTTGGTCAAGGATGTGCATCAGCTTGGCACGGTTAGTGGTTAGCCTTGTTAACTCAATAAATGGTGGTGTCATTATTCAGAATGGGTCTGAATCTTCTTTGGTGATGGACGTTAAGGCTAGGCAAAATGAGGATCCTATCTTAGTGAAGTTGAAGGAAACGGTTCAGAATCAGAAGGTGGAGGTCTTTTCCCAAGGGGGAGATGGTGTGCTTCGATATCAGGGTCATTTATATGTTCCAGACATGGATGATTTGAGAGAAAAAATGGTGCATGAGGCTCATGGTTCCTGATATTATATCCACCTAGGTGCCACCAAGATGTACCATGACTTACTGGAAGTCTATTGGTGGAATGGCATGAAGAAGGACATAGCAGAGTTTATGGCTAAGTGTCCAAATTGTCAACAAGTGAAAGTTGAGCATCAGAGACCTGGAGGTATGCTACAATACATTAGTATCCCTACTTGAAAGTGTAAAGATATCAATATGGACTTCATTACAGGGTTGCCTCGTACACACCGACAGCATGACTTTATTTGGGTGGTTGTGCACAGATTTACCAAATCAGCATATTTCCTACCAGTTAAAACTACCGATTCAGCTGAGAACTATGCTAGATTGTACATTTGAGATTTGGTTTGGTTGCATTGAATTCCCTTGTCCATCATTTAGGATAGAGGTACTCAGTTTACCTCACAGTTTTGGAGGTCATTCCAAAAGGGACTTGGTACTCAAGCTTAGCACAACTTTTCACCCGCAAATAAATGGTCAGGCCGAGTGGACCATTCAGACTCTTGAGGAAATGTTGAGAGCGTGTGTGATTGACTTCAAGGGTTGTTGGGATGATTATTTTCCTCTCATTGAGTTGTCTTACAATAACAGTTACCGCTCCATCATTCAGATGGCCCCATTTGAGGCTCTTTATGGGTGAAGATGTAGATTACCTGTTGATTGGTTCAAAGTAGGTGAGACTACGTTGATAGGGCCAGATTTAGTTTACGAGGTCATGAAGAAAGTTTGGCTTATTAGGGAAAGGCTGAAAATAGCTTAGAATCGTCAAAAGTCATATGCGGATGTTAAGTGGTGAGAGCTTGAGTTCGAGGATAAGGATTGGGTATTTCTGAAGGTGTCTCCCACGAAGGGAATGATTAGGTTCAGAAAGAAAGGAAAGATTAGTCCTCAATATGTTGGTCCTAATAAAATTCTGAGATGAGTTGGAAAGGTGGCATATGAGTTGGAGTTGCCAGCGGAGTTAGCTTTGGTACATCTAGTTTTTCATATGTCTCTGTTGAAGAAGTGCATTGGTGACCCAACCTTGGTTGTTCCGGTGGAGAGCACAGATGTGAAGGATAACCCTACCTATGAGGAGGTTCCGGTTGAGATCCTTGATTGTCAGGTTTGGAAGTTTAGAAACAAAGAAGTAGCTTCAGTGAAGGTTTTGTGGAGGTATCAACTTATTGAGGGAGCTACATGGGAAGCCGAAGTAGATATGATGGATAGATACCAACATCTTTTCGCTTCCGGCTCAGTTTCAGCATGAGGTATCAGTTTCCTCCTTAGTAGTCTATTCAATTTCATCTTAAGTTCATGTCTCTCAGTTTTTTTCATGTTTTAGCATGTATGTATGACTCATGAATTCAGTTTAGTCATGTATACCAGTATGGAGTCATTATTTGGAATTTCAGTTCCTTCCCCAACCCTCTAGTATGTTTAACCCACATTCTAGGATGAATGTTTCCAAGGGGAAGATATTATAATACCCAGAAAGTCCTTAAGATTAAACTTGTGTGTTGAAGTGGAGCGGACAATTTAGACTCTCGAGGAGATGTTGAGATCATCAAAGGTAGTTGGGATGATCATTTACCTCTTATTGAGTTTGCATACAATAACAGCTACCATTCCAGTATTTAGATGGCTCCGTTTGAGGCTCTCTATGGGCGGAGATGTATATAGCCTATTGTTGGTTCGATGTTGGGGAAGCTACGATGATATGACCAGATTTGGTCCATGAGGCTATGGAGAAGGTTCATCTCATACGGGATAGGTTGAAAACAACTAAAAGTCGCTAAAAGTCCTATGTCGATGTGAGAAGGAGAGAACTCGAGTTCGATATGGATGATTGGATGTTTCTGAAGGTGTCTTCCATGAAGGGAGTGATTCGGTTTGGGAAGAATGAAAAACTCAGTCCTCGTTATATTGGCCCTTATCGGATTGTGAAACGGATTGGCAAGGTGGAATATGAATTGGAGTTTTCCTCAGAATTAGCTTTCGTGCATCCTATTTTCCATGTATCGCTCTTAAAGAAGTGTTTGGGTGATCCAACTCTAGTTATTCTGGTGGACAGTGTTGGTGTAATAGAGCGTCTTAGTTATGAGGAGGTTCCAGTGGAAATACTGGATCTTCAGGTTCAAAGGCTAAGGAACAAGAAAGTAGCTTCAATCAAAGTTTTATGAAGGAAATAGCATGTTGAAGGAGCTACGTGGGAAGCCGAAGCAGACATGATGGCTAGATACCACATTTATTCCCTACCGGCTTAGGTCCAACTTGAGGTATTAGTTTTTCTCTAAAACTCTATTTAGTTTTCATGTTCAGTTCATGTGCCCCAGTTTCTTCATGTATGTGGATGTGTATATGATTCATGAATTCAGTTCAGTCATGTAGTTTGAATCGGAGTTAGTCATCCCGTCAGTTTTCAGCTTAAATGATCAGTATTTGAGTATGATGATTGCATTTCTCTATTTTCTGTATATTTTACCACATTCGAGGATGCATGATCCCAAGTGTTAGATATTGTAATATCCCGGAAATGCCTAAGACCAGACCTAGGATTCAAAAATGGAAGTTGGCAGAAATCTAGAAAATCATCACAGAACGAGTCATGTAATGGATCGTTGGTTCCACCAACGAGTCATGTAATGGATCGTTGGTTCCACCAACGATCCATAGGAAGTGTCTGTGGTGAGGTGTAGTCGGGTCGAAGATTAGGGGTAACGGGTTAAGGAACAACCTGTGGCTTGATGTCACGAGTTGTTGTTTGTGGTCATGGTGAGATTGATCCTTAGTCTAGGAGGAGGTATCGGGTCATAGGATGACTCGCGATGAGCAACAATAGATCGTTTTGAGCAACCGTGGGAAAGAGTAGGAAAATCTTCTGTCGAGGTAACGGATGGAACCCACGACTCATTGGAAGGAGGCACGAGTCGTGGGAAGGCCCAAGTGCAGGTCATCAGGGGGAAACAATGGAGGATACAACGGGCCGTCTTCTGATGTAATGACTCGTCCTGTCGAGTCGTGGTGTTCGAATCTGAGAAGTTAAGTGTGGGCAGTGGATGCAACGGATGGATACCACGAGTCATGGTATCCTGGTACTACCCATAGGATCGCCCGTGGTCACTTACAGTGCTGAATTTTCAGGAAATTCATTAAGGGTATTTTCATCATTCCTAAGTCCTAGGGTCCTAAACTATGTTGTTTAAGGCTCGAAATGCAGTGTTTTAGAAATCTACCCTAGGCTCATTCACATCCATGCATGCATATTGAAGGGGTTTAGGAGGTGATCAAGCTAAATTCTTCAAGTTTTCCTTCAATCTTTCCTTGGGTTTTCAAGGAGTGATAAAATCTAATCTTCCCCATGTAGGTAGGGTTATGAATGGGTGAATCCGTTCACACCCATGCCCAATCTCTCTCTAAATCGTGAAATTTCCTATGATGATTCTATGTGGTTTTAACCCAATGCATGAAATTTCTAATTTACTACATGGGCATGATTCAAAGGTGTTTTTATTATTGAATTATGAATTATGGGCAAGTTTTACATTGTTTTTCCTTAAAATCATGTTTCAAGCTTTTTAAACTTAAAAACCCATTTATGAGAAGTTCACGAAAGTTGAGATTTATGATGAATGTTCATGTATGGTGAGGTATTAATGATGAAAAGCATATTTTCAAGTTACCCATGTTTATAATCATGTTTTCAAGAGAATTGAGTATTTTCAAGCATGTTAAATATTGGAAAATGCCCACATGTTCAAGTATGATTTATGAATTATGATATGAATTTCATGATTGATCGATTTATGACGTTGGCCGATTTACGGGCCCTTGGTTCATGGCTAAACATGTATGTAAATGGGAATCAACAATGTTAATGTTTATTTGGCCATGAATCTTATGAATGATGTTTATGATTTATGTACGAGCCTAAAGTGCATGTTTTTGGGAGAAATGTCTAGCACCAAGTACTCCAGCGTTCAAAGGACTACACCGGTGTCTCTTAACTATGTGCCACCATAGGTTCATGTTGATACATTACAATGTTAATGGATTCCCTCTTTCGTGATATCACATAATGCACGTCACTTGCCTAGCAAGCCTGGAACGACTCTGCCCACTTGAGTGAGATAATTGGGGCATCATGTAAGGCTCTACCATGAAAGTGTCGGTTATGACGAGTCCTCCCATTGTTCCTCATTATTTATGCATTGTTATGTTTTTATTATTTTGGCTCAAGTCATGTTTAATGAAGCTTCTCTCTTATGATTATGGTTAATTTACGAAAGCTTTGAAAACCTTGAGCCTTATATTATATTATGATATTTATGTTATGATCATGTTGTCCTACTCTTATGATCTTTTATACATTTAAAATGTCCATTTTACTTACCTTGCATACTCGGTACATTCCACGTACTGACCGCATACTCTATGTTATATCGTTTCATGATACAGGCACCGATCTTCAGACCCAGGACCATCATTAGCTCATTCCCGGAGTTAGCATCCAGTTCATTGGTGAGTCCTCATCCCCCGAGGACCAGTTGATATCATTTATCTCCTTATGTTCAGTTTTCTAGACTTGTCAGGTAGTTGGGGGTGTTTTCCCATAAGCCCATTAGATATGTTAGATACTTTCAGACTATGTGTAGTATTCAGCTGTCATGCATGAAATGTGTATCGCTTTCCATGTTATGTTATGATTATGCTTCTGCTATGTTATAATGTTGAGTATTCCACTTTACTGGATTGATATAGATATATGTTCATGACATGGGTCGACTTAGAGTCTCTCGGGGCTCCTTGTCCCGTGTTGCGACCCGAGTCTACGTTCGAGTTGTGACAGATATATTTTGGGAACTCTCAAAAGAGTGTTTCTCCCTGCCCAAGGGCACACCGCGATATCACACCTTAATGTCCTTTTCCCCAGAAAGGCTTAGGATGTCTCTCCTCCATGTAGGCAAGACGTGGGATCATTATGCACTCATACATGATGGTTGTCGGTTATGACGAGTCTCCCATTATTCCTCATGATTTCAGTTATTCATGTTCATTACTTATGATATTATGTTTTAGTGCAGGTTTGACCC
Organism: Datura stramonium; assembly: GCA_018107945.1. Classification (NCBI taxonomy): domain Eukaryota; kingdom Viridiplantae; phylum Streptophyta; class Magnoliopsida; order Solanales; family Solanaceae; genus Datura; species Datura stramonium. The sequence continues at coordinate 7,090 of JACEIK010000190.1, read as the reverse complement.
AATGATCGGTTTATGAGTTTTTACTTATGATTTTATCTATGACAAGTCATATGATTCCTATTTTAGCTTTGGGTCATTCTATTCAAATATCATATTCAGCTTATGACAATACATGTTTCAGATTTAGATTTAAGCATGCAGTCTTTACTCTCATGACCTTATAATTTATGTTTATATGCATGGTTTGAATTAACATTACTCAGTATGTTTTACTTACCTTACATACTCAGTACATTCCAAGTACTGATCGCATACTCTATATTGTATCATTTCATGGTAGAGGTTTGGACGATCAGACTCAGTTCCACAGTTAGTCCAGCACCCGCAGCTTAGCTCTGTATCCCCAGGTTGGTGTTATGCTATGTTCAGCTTCAGACTTTAGCTAGCTAGTTGGGGATGTTGTCCCATCAGCTTGTCATACAGTAGTAAAGGCTTATCAGACAATATGTAGATTTTCAGCTTTGTCGAGTGTTGACTCCTTTCATGATTGCTATGTTTTTCAGACTTTTGCTTATTTATGTTTAAGTATCAGATTACGCTTTGACATAAGCTCTATTGTAGTGATGTTCATGCCATGGGTCGACTTGAAGTCATTCATGGTTCTAGGTCCCGTGTCTTGATCCGGAGTCCTAGCTGGGGTCGTGACAAGTATATAATATGAAACTTGAAAACTGAAATATGTGGGACTTATTAAGATTTTATCTCCTTTACTCTTTTAAAATAAACTCAACACATGCCTCAACTCACACTATAACACACGCTGAATACTCTTTGCGCCTTGGCGCATTTTTTATATATATATTGGCCTCTACATGGCAGTAACGCCTTGGTGCACACTAGCTCACGCAATCCATGTAATAGTAGCGCCTTGGCACACGCTAACTCACGCATATATATATATATATGTGTGTGTGTGTGTGTGTGTGTGTGTGTGTGTGTGTGTACATATATAGTG
>JACEIK010000189.1:444196-460267 GCA_018107945.1 Datura stramonium | reverse complement strand
CTGCCTGCCTGCCGCATCTACTCGCTTGCCTGGCATAGGCGTGGCACGGCGCTGGGTGTGGCACACGCACATCGTGGCACGCTTCCTGGCGCGGCCAGCCTTGCCATGGCCTACTCCTTGCTGACTTTCGCCCGTTGCTTCCGACTCCATTTCTTTCCTTCACCAACTTATAAATTAGTTGCTCAAAATCATTGAAACCTACAAAACAAGGACTAATAATGTTGGTTAGAACATATATTCACATTTATATAAAATTACATGAAAATATATAAAATTACTTAGCTAAACAAGACTAAACTAAGTTATAAAGTGTCACTCGGGCCTGCTATTTTGCTCGAGATCAAACAGCTAACCACAGGGAAATAGATACAATCTGCAAGCCTCTAGGACTAATATGATGGTTGGAACAGGGCCCCGACCTACCCATAAACTGTACAGTCTAAAGGGGTAAACCTTCTATCTATAGGCTCCGAAAGAAAGGAGCTAACTGTCTGACGATGCTGGCTGAAAGCTACGAGGGACTTGCTCCTCTTCTATCCGTACCTACAGGCAAATAATCCAGCACCCCAGAAAGGGCGCCAGTATAATAGGTACTTAATATGTAAGGCGATAACTGTAAAATAACTGAGTAGTAAAGATAAAGCTGAAAGGACTGAAAGAAAGGGGACAAAAGTCATACATGAATAGCTGGGTTTCTGTTATCTAGCCTACCAATAACTAAAGCAAACAAGAACCTTACCTGGCCCCCATAAGCCAGAAGGTACAACCAGCACAGAACAACCCACCTGGGGCCCCTATAAGCCTTGGTGAGTACATGTCAATCTATATAGCCCTATCAAGGTCATAAAGGGTCATACTTGTAGCTATAGTTGTCCTGCAAGTCCCCTCGGTCTACAACTGAGCCCGCTCGTCTCCTGACTGTAGCTGTGTCTGAGTCTAGTGGACTCCTGATATCTGCACCCCGGGCACCAGGCTCGTAGGGGGTGTGGTGCCGATACGACGTATTTATAATAGTCCAGCTATGGAATGGACTCAATGAGGACCTGGGACCCCATCTTCTTCCCTCACGGACAGCATGCCGCTTTTTCTAGAGCGACGTCATCTCGCCCCTAGCAGGCTTCGGCACAGCTAGTAACCCTGGGGTTGGTCATGGAGGGCTATATAGACAAATCAAATCACTACACAATGTAGAATACTAGTCTCAGCTAATAACAACAACTCTTCATGATTACGTACTTCTGATTCTCTTACTAGGATTTAGACTGAGTTATAATACCATAGGAACTAACTTGCCGAAGGAAACTGCCTTAACATACCTCGATTGCCGGTTATCGATTAACTGGCGAGTTTCAGCTCGTATTCAACTGCTCTTCTCAACTGCATTCGTATTATAGGAAGAATGAGGCTGATTTCAATACTAAATTCGGAGAAAACGATAATTTTATGTATAAATATTAACTATATTTTAATTTGGCAGATCATGATAGAAAACTCATAATTTCTCGGGAATCTAGAAGGGAGAAATGCTTACTTTAAGCCTGTGATCGTATTAACACTAGTTTGGAGCAATTCCAATAAATTTAGCTTGGCGGGGCGATGATTTGCCAGGAGAATTTCGCGAATCTAACTCCGTAGTAATGCTCCTCGCAGCTTTATACTTCGACACCTGAAGTTAATTTTAATTTGGGCTGCGTTTTACGGCGTAAACGGATGTATAATATTGATTTCCCTCGTATTTTCCCTCTGTTGGCTGGGTATATAAGTTGAGAATGAAATGCAATCAAAAGGGAAAACCTATATATACTTTAGGCAGTGGATGGGGTCCGTGGCACGGACCCCAACGCACCGAATATCGGGCATGCCACAGTGGTTGTCGCGGAGGAGCTTACTCTGTGCCACGTTGCCCCTCTAGGCAACTAGTCCGGCCTCCTCCCGCACGATCCCATCTTTTTGCTCGTTCGACCTTTCCCCGGGCCCTTCCTCATATATATTCAACTCTAAAACACTTACCTAATGAATAAATAGGCCGACTAAATGTTAGAAACTTACGGGGTGTAACAGATAAGGGTTGTGCACAGACCACCAGGACAGCCATAGCTCCAACCCGTTCCACTCCACAGGGAGCATCGACTAATGGGGGTGGCAAACAGTGCCAAAACCGATTCTATTTCCTTTCCTCTCGCCAGGAGCAAGAGACTTCGCCAAATGTGGTCACTGGTATGCTGTGTGTTTTTAATATTGATGTTTATGCCTTGCTAGATCCGGGAGCTACCTTGTCTTTCGTGACTCCTTACATTGCTAGTAGCCTTGGAGTTAGTCCCGAGACCTTGTGAGAACCATTTTCAGTTTCGACCTATGTTGGTGATTCGGTCATAGCTAGACCAGTGTATAGAGAATTCTCGGTTACTGTGTTGTGTAGGGTTACCTCCGCAGACCTTGTAGAGTTAGCCATGACTGACTTTGACATTATTCTTGGCATGGATTAGTTGTTTGCATGTTATGCTTCGATTAATTGTAGGACCCGTACGGTGGAATTTTGTTTTCCGGGTGAGTCAGTGTTGGAGTGGAAGGGTAGTTCGACAATACCAGCAGGTTGATTTATTTCCTATCTAAAGGCCATAAAGATGATTTCTAAGGGATTTATGTATCATCTAGTTAGGTTTAAGGATGTTGAGTCCGAGAGCCTGACTATTCAATCAATGTCGGTGGTGTGTGAGTATCCGGATGTTTTTCCCGACGATTTTCCAAGTGTTCCTCCTGAGAGGGAAATCAACTTCGGCATTGATCTCTTACCTGATACGCAGCCTATCTCTATTCCTCCCTACAAAATGGCTCCAACCGAGCTAAAGGAATTGAAGGATCAGTTAAAGGATCTATTGGATAAGGGCTTCATTAGACCGAGCTAGTCTCCATGAGGTGCACAAGTTCTATTTGTTCTAAAGAAGGATGGTTCCCTTAGTATGTGCATTGACTATCGGCAGTTGAACCAGGTCACTGTCACGAACAGATACCCCTTACCCAGGATTAATGATTTATTTGACCAGCTTCAGGGCGCCAAAAGTTTCTCGAAGATAGACCTCAGTTCCAGGTGCCATCAGCTCAGAGTTTGGGAGAGCGATATTCCGAAGACAACCTTCAGGACACGGTATGGCCATTATGAGTTTGTGGTTATGTCTTTTGGACTAACAAATGCTCCTGCATATTTTATGGACTTGATGAACCGGGTGTTCAAACCATATTTGGACACATTTATGATCGTGTTCATCAATGACACCTTGATATACTCACGAAGCGAGGAGCATGCCGCTCACCTGAGAGTAGTACTTCAGACCCTCAAGGATTGTTAGCTATATGCAAAGTTCAGCAAGTGTGAATTTTGGTTGGACTCAGTGGCATTTTTAGATCATGTGGTGTCAAGCGAAGGCATAAAGGTGGATTCGCGGAAAATTAAAGTGGTGAAGAATTGTCCCAGGTCGGTGAACCCTTTAGAAATTTAGAGTTTCTTGGGATTAGCAGGCTACTACCGAAGATTTGTCGAGGGCTTTTCATCAATTGCAGCCCCATCGACTAGGTTGACACAGAAAAAGGCGAAGTTCCAATGGTCGGATGCTTGTGAGAAAAGCTTCCAAGAATTGAAGATCCGACTCACTTCAGCATCAGTGTTTACCTTACCCGAGGTTATTGATGGATTTGTTGTATATTTTGATGCTTCGAGAGTCAGACAAGGATGTGTGTTGATGCAGCATGGGAAAGTTATAGCATATGCCTCTAGACAACTGAAAGTCCATGAGAAGAACTATTCGACCCATGATCTTGAGTTAGCCGCGGTGATGTTTGCGTTGAAGATATGGAGGCACTACTTGTATGGGGTTCATGTAGATGTATTCACATACCACAAGAGTTTGCAATATGTGTTCACGTAGAAAGATCTCAATCTTATGCAGAAGAGGTGGTTGGAGTTATTAAAGGGCTATGATATGAGTGTCCTTTACCACCCGAGCAAGGCTAATGTGGTTGCAGATGCACTTAGTAGGCTCTCTATGGAGAGTGTGTCCCACGTGGATAAGGGAAAGAAGGTTTTGGTGAAGGATGTCCACCGACTTTCAAGATTGGGAGTTAGATTGATCGACTCGACTGATGGCGGCATTATTGTGCAGAATGGGTCAGAATCGTCCTTAGTGGTCGATGTCAAATCTAAGAAAGATGAGGATCTGACTTTGAGGAACCTGAAGGAAGCAATGCGGAGTCAAAAGGTGGAGGTTTTCTCCCAACGGGGAGATGGTGTGCTACGATACCAGGGTCGACTATGTGTTCCGGACATCGATAATTTTAGGGTTCGGGTCTTGCAGAAGGCACATGGTACCATATGTTCCATCCATCTAGGATCTGCGAAGATGTACCAAGACTTGCAAGAAATCTATTGGTGGGATGGTATGAAGAAGGATATCGCAGAGTTCGTAGCCAAATGTCCTAACTGTCAGCAAGTGAAGGTCGAGCATCAAAGACCGGGAGGCGTACTTAAGGATATTAGCATCCCCAGTTGGAAGTGGGAAGAGATTAATTTGGACTTTATTACAGTCCTACCTCGTACTCGCCGGCAGTACGACTCCATTTGGGTGGTGGTCGACAAGTTAACCAAGGTTGCACACTTTCTACCGGTCAAGACCACAGATTCAACGGATGATTATGCCAAGTTATATATTCGGGAGTTGGTTAAACTTCATGGCGTTCCCTTGTCTATTATTTCATACCGAGGTACTTAGTTTACCTCTCAGTTTTGGCGGTCCTTCCAAAAGGGGCTTGGGACTCAGGTTAAGCTCAGCACCATATTCCATCCACAAACAGACGGCCAGGCAGAACGAACGATTCAAACCCTCAAGGATATGTTGAGGGCATGTGTTATGGATTTCAAGTGTAGTTGGGATGATCATTTTCCCTTGATCGAGTTTGCCTATAATAACAGTAATCACTCTAATATTCAGATGGCACCATTTGAGGCTCTTTATGGGCGAAGGGGTAGATCTCCCATCGAATGGTTTGAGGTTGGTGAGGCAGCTATGATAGGGCCAGATTTAGTTCACAAGGCGATGGTGAAGGTTCAGTTGATAAGGGACCGGTTAGAAACCGCTTAGAGCCGTTAGAAATCATATTCCAATATGAGGAGAAGGGATTTGGAGTTTGAGGTGGACGATTAGGTATTTATAAAGGTATCTCCCATGAAGGGAATCATGCGGTTTGGAAGAAAAGGAAAACTCAGTCCCCGATATGTTGGCCCTTACCAGGTTATGAGGAGAGTTGGTAAAGGGGCGTATGAGTTGGACTTGCCTTTAGAGTTAGCTTCAGTTTATTTCGTGTTTCATGTATCACTCTTGAAAAAGTGCTTTGGTGATCCAGCTTTAATAGTCCCGGTAGACAGCGTTGGTGTAAAGGATAGCCTCAGCTATGAAGAAATTCTGATGGAGATCTTAGATCGTCAAGTCCGTAATCTAAGGAACAAAGAAGTATCTTCAGTTAAAGTATTATGGAGAAACCAAAATGCTGAAGGAGCTATGTGGGAAGCCAAAGCGGATAGATGGCTAAATACTCACACCTATTCCCTACCGGCTCAGCTTCAGTTTGAGGTACCAATTTTGCCCTAAGCCTCTAATCAGTTTTCATGTTCTGTTCATGCGTACAAGTTTTTTTTATGATGAGGTGAATGTATGAGATGTCTGAATTCAGTTCAGTAATATAGTTCTTTTCGGAAGCAGCCATTCCGTTAGTTTTCAATTTTAATAACCAGTATTTGCATATGATGATTGCATGTTTCTGCGTTTTCTGTGTGTTTCTAAAATTTAAGGACGAATGTTCCCAAAGAGGAGATATTGCTATACCCCGGAAGCTCAAAGATCGGACCCAGGAGTTGAAACGGGAAAATTCTGGAATTTATGTTGCAGGCACAAGACGAGTCGTGGGACGACTCGTAAGGAGACCCTACGAGTCGTCAAGTGACTTGTGGGCAGGCATGGAATAAAGGAAGGATCGAGGCCCCCACGAGGGATATAACGACTCGTGGTCAGTCCCCAGGAGTCGTCATGTCACTCGTGGGGTCAGGTTGGGGTTAAGTTAGAAGTGGCTCCTAATGTACCTAACATATGGGACCCCACAAGTCGTGGCCTGTACCAACGACTCGTGAGGTGGGTCGTGAGAAAGCCTATGGACTTTTAAGGGAGGATGAGGCAGTGTACTTGTCGGGCAACACGACGAGTCATTGCCTATCCTGACAAGTCATCAGGTCACCCGTTAGGGTCACTAGCAGTTATTTTCTGCGAATTATAAAGGGCCTTCTCATAATTTCCTAAACTCTTTAGGCCTAAACTATGTCGTTTTAAGGTCAGAATAGGGTCTTTAAGGTGGGTTAAGTCCCTAATGCATACCCACTCCCATGCAAGAGTTTTTAGAGAGGTTTTAGGGAGATTCAAGGTCTTCTTCTCCAAGTTTCCATCAATTTCTTGGTGGGTTTTCAAGGAACTTCAAAATTAGTCCATCCCCAGGTATGTAGGGTTTTAGAATGGGTGAAATACTTTCTCACCCATGCCCAAATTTCGAATTTAATCATGAATCCTCCTATTCAATTCCATGGGGTTTTATCCAAATGCATGAAAATGTTATTTCTCTTTATAGGTTTGATTTAATTGAGTTTTAATTATTGAGTTATGAATGATGGGGAGGTTTTATATTATTTTCTATAAAATCATGTTTCAATCTTTTTAAATCAAAAATGCCCATTTGATGAAGGTTCATGAAAGTTATGATTTATGATGAATTTTCAATATTTTGAGGTTATTAATGACGGTAAGGTGTGATATTAAGTTATCCATGTTTACGAGAATATCTTTGAAAGAATTGAGTATGTCAAAGTATTGGGCAATGCCCACATGTTGAAGAATGATTTACGATTTATGAACGAATTTCATGATTTATCGATTTATGATGGTGGCCATAAAAAGGGCCTTGCTCCTTGGCTAAGTATGTCTTAAATGGGATCAATGATGATAAATGTTATCTTTTAGCCAATGAATCTTAATGCATGATGTTATTCATTTACGTATGAGCCTATATGCATATTTTTGGGAGTTGTGTCTAGCACCGAGCAGCTCTGCATTCAAAGTACTACACTGGTGTCCCATAACCACATGCCACCGTGGGTTTCTAAATGATATGATCTATTGATAATGATCCCCTCAAATGTGATATCACGCCTAATGCACGACCCTCGCCTGGCAAGCCAAGGTCGGCTCTTCCCACTTAAGCGAGATATTGGGGTATCATGAAAGGCTCTACCATGATGGTGTCGGTTATGATGAGTCCTCCCATTGTTTCGCATGTCTTATGCATTTTTATTTTTATGTCATTGGCTCAAGTTATGTTTTGATAAAGTTTACTTACGATTATGATAATGAATGATTTATGAATGATTTAGAAGTCTTGAGCCTTATGTTTTCTTATGAAGTTTATGATACAAGCATGATGTCCTCCTCCTATGCTTATTTATGAGTTATTTTACTTTTAATGCCCGTTTTACTTACCTTGAATACTCGGTACATTCCACATACTGACCGCATACTTTCTATGCTATATCGTTTTATGATACAGGGTTTGGATCTTAGGCTCATCCTCATCCTTAGTTCATCTCGGTTCTCACTCTCAGCTTATTGGTGAGTCCTCATGTTCTGAGGGCCGTTTGATAGACTTTTAGGTTGTTTATGTTTCGGTATTGGTCAGGTTAGTTGGGGATGTTGTCCCATCAACCCATCTAATGCAATAGAAGCTTTCAGATAGGATGTAGAACTTAGCTTATGTATATGTCTAGTACTTCCGGTTGTTACACTATGATTACGTTTCCGCTATGTTTTATGCTAAGTATTCCGGTTTATTAAATAAGATTAGATGTATGCATGTACCATGAGTCGACTTGGGGTCTCTCGGGGTTTCTTGTCCCGTGTCTACGATCCGGACATACATCTGGATCATGACAGTGTAGGGGTTGAATCCTACAAGGACAAGAGAATGATTTGCGCAAGAGTTGTTTAGTGAATCGAATTGATTTGTACCCAAGCAATGAAAATGTAAATGTAAATTTTAGGGGAAGTGAAGGCAAAAATATTATGGATTCTAAAATTAGCTAATCAAGAGGGAAAGATAACTAAAATTGAGAAACAATACTGAGCAAAGGCTAGAGATGTGGTAGAGATGGAATATCAATAAAATCGAGATTTACTATATAGTCAGATTATTACTAATATGTGTAAATAGCCTTGGAAAAAGATGGAGCCCGATGTTTTTCAACCAATTGGGCTCCTTATCCTCTAGTCCTTTCAAACCTCAAGGCACAATCAAACTATTCCAATATGATTTGGATTAAGGGCTAAGCTATTTCTAGCCATCAACCTCTAAAGGGAATATGATCATTTCTATCCCAACCCCACAAAATCAAATGTCAATCCACTATTAGATTCTCCCCCATTACTTAATTCTTCTTTTTCAAGCTAAAATCAAGTAAGAAAACAATACCCATATTTGCAACTATGAGCAATCAACTATAATTTGAGGAGAAGTCAATAGATTTAGACTAATTAAGTGATAACAAGCAAAATCTAGTAATACCCAATGAAATTAAACACCCATTATCAGACACCGCTAGCTATAGATTTAGCTACACATAATTGAGAAACACAAGAGCATATTCATTAATAAACTCAATAATTTCATCACTAGGAGTAAGAAAAATCAAGCTCACAATATTTCCACAATAATAGTTATACCTTACTGAAGAAGAAGATGAAGATCAAAAAGCAATATTCAAAAATGTATTTCTTCTCCTATGGAATTCTTTCTCTCTCAAAATGTAAAGGGAATATTCAATGATCTACTCAGAGTACTTTATTTTAGAATATATACAGAAAAATAGGTCATACATTCTTCTCATTTTCAAGGCTGGATGTTTTTGTCCTTTTCAGGCATCTTTCACTTGCGATGGAACTAGCGGTTCGCCGGTTGCTATCTACAAGTTATCGGTTGCTTTCTTCTGTGATCCCATGAAGTTCTAGGGCCTTTCGGTGATGAATTCGGTGGTTTTCCAGCTTCCATCCGCGAGCCGCCAGTTGATTTCATCATTTGTCCAGCAAGGTCCAGCACCTATCGGTGATGGAACCGGCAGATCATCGGTTGCAGTTGCTCATCAAACCAGTGGTTGCCTATGGTTGACCGGAGCTTTGTCGATGTCCTCCGGTGGAGTGCCGGTTTTCACTTGAATCACATCCTTTTTACTCCATTTCATGCTCCTTCTCTTCATATCATATATCTACACATAAAAAGGCAAAAAGGGAATAAAATCCAACTAAAAGACTTGAAAACTAAGCTAAACATCATGCTTAAGAGCCTAATGAGTTGGTAAATTACTAACTCATCAAACCCCAAACTAGAACCTTTGCTTGTTCTCAAGTAATGCAGTTCTAATCAGTTAAGCAAAAGGAATTACATGTCACTCCACAAGAATCTATGCATCAATGACCACTTAATCTATGACAACCCAAATATGCTCATCAACTCTACAGAAAAAGAGAAGCAATTTCCCTCCTAATGTGTGGAAATGTTTCAAAAGGCAACCACAATTCATCGGCATGATTCACAACTGCTTTCATTTTAAAAAACAAGGGCATAATTTATCCAATCAAATACACATAGCATCTCAAATCATAATCACTGCACATTCAAAGATTGTCTTAGAGCTCACATCGCTTATGCATCAATCACACTTTTACCTTAATGCAAGTATGTCCTCAAAAGGGAGTGATGCCACTCACTACAAGAGAGAATTCCTTTTTTAATCATAAATAAATGCACACATAAGGAATTATAGAAAAAGATGATCACTCACTCTCACAAAAGAAATCTCCATGCACACAACTCGACTCATAGGCTTTCCCTTCGTGTAATTCGCTACTAATGTAGAGCAACTACACTCAAAATCAATTAGGACTTGCAGGTCATGATGAAGGCTAGGGGCAATGGTAGGAAAAATATTTAGCTCTAGTGACTAGAACCTCCCAATGCCTTTATGTGAAAACTTTTATCTTCCCCATCCAACTATTTAGATCACTTCACCTTATCCCTCCTTTTGCAACCAATTCCATCTTTTATGTCTCAAAGTCCTTCCTTGTAGCTCATTTTTCTATCACATTAAGTCTTGTCTAATTAAGAGGTAACACTATTTCACCATTCTTCTCTTTTGGTACCTTAGGTTTTTCAACCCATTATTTCATTCCTTTTGATCACAATTTGGTGCTACCTCAAATTTAGGCTCCTCATATTTTCCCTTTTCTTGTAAACCCCCAAACTTAGGATTTTTGCCTCTTTCTCATTGATTTCCTTATCTCTCCCTATGTTTTGGGGCTTTAAGCCCCCATTATTCTCATTCACTCACCACTAGAAATTAGGGAGGATGGGTTCCAAGAAGAGGGTTACAAAAAGGGACATTGGCTTATAATGTGGTTTCCAAGAATAAATAGTCCATAGGCTCAATATTGGCTAGAAAGGGAAAACATTTTCAGAGGTCATTTTGGGTGAAGTGACTAGTCAAATGAAAGCCTAAAATCATGTTCAAAGTGCAGCTACATCTAGAATTTCTCCTTGAGTCACACTTAGGGAAAGTTCTAGAAAAGAAGAGATGCATGAGATTCATTCAAAAAATCCTTACCACAAAAGGCATCATTCCCAAAGAGTTCACAAAAGTCATCATTATCACAAGATTTAGATCCAAGACATGAGGGCATAAAAATTCACAAGCAAAATAGGGAATATGTGATGCATGACAAGAGACTTCTACATATTTCATTTCAAATGCCCATTTTCATGTTTTTCATACCACAGAAAGAAAGTTCTGGTGGTACCTCTCAAAAACAATTCCACAAAAGACTTAAAGAAAGACATGGCACTTTACCTTAAGAGAGTGCCTCACAATCTATCATTGGGAAATGTCAATCCGGTTTGACAATCGATAAGAAAGAAAAAGAAAATGCTCCTTGGAAAAAAATCGTGGTATGAACAAAACTCTTGGAGTTTGATTATTACCTACCATTTACATAGGTGACAACCAAAATTTGCATCACAAAGCACCATTTGTCAATTAAAGAAAGGAACCATTCATTAGCACTAGCATCAAAGGCAATTTCTATTCATTCATTCACAATTCTAACAAAACAAGCAGCTCGACAAGTGAAATAATCAGAAATTGCTAAAATGACCTCGACAAAGTCTCACAACTCCTCACAAGTTATAAAAAAAAATCCCGACAAAGGCTACATCAAGTCATAAACAAAATAAACCACAAATGACCACCCAGAAGAACACTCATCCCACCCCCAACTTAAATACTACATTGTCCCCAGTGTAAGCATGCAAAACAAAGAGGGTGAGAATTCCCTGAGTTGGTCACTCCTTATAACCCTCATCATCATTAGCACTAGCTCTAGCCTCTCCCTCTAGGAATTCAACACCCAGATCCTCTGCCTCCTCTCCTAAGCCCTCAAACAAATCACCAATGGGGCCTCAGACTATAGAAAGGGCAACCATTGTTGCATCAAGGACGCTCAAATCAGGCACCTCCATGGATGTTCAACTATTCCACTCCCTTACTTCATTATGGAGAGAAATAACCGCCCCCTCCATAACATCCACCCTCTTTCACAACTTGGTAAGACTCTCTTATATAGACTTCATCTCCCTTTTTACCGTTTGGGTGATAAGGGCAGGTGGATCTTAGCCAACTTTTGAAGCTGGCTCTCATGAGAATTAGTCATTTCCACAAGCTTGTGGAGATTTCTTGTTTGGGAGGATGTTAGAGGAGGTGATGCTCCCCTACAAGGTGCTTCACCGGAGGCTTGTCTCAATGCTTCTAGGTGTGGCATGTTTAGATCAGGTGCTTGTGGATACTGCTCAGAACCATGGGAGAGAGAACCTTCTGGGAAATCAAAGGCCTGCATATGCTTTCACATTACCTTGGGCGCATCTGCGTCCCTTTTGCGATCTACTGTGATTACACTAGTAGCGGAGCTATGGGCTTCATCTAGGAACAGTGACACTTGGGCTTGGAAGAAAAGTTAGGGGATGAGCACAACATATGGCATGGAGGTGTTGATTTGTCTTGCTTTCCTCTTCATTTGTACAGCCACAATTTTCTCAAAGTTTACGTGGACCCCTCTCATGATGTAGGTGATAAGGATAGCTACTTCCAAGCTGACCCACTACTCATTCTTGGAAGGTACGATCCAGCCACAAATAAAGTCTAACCATAGATTGGCTTCAAACTTGACATCATGGCGAGAAATTTCACCGCCCATTGTAGCCCAGAAGGGTGTGTCTGGGACAATGACTGGAGCTATACATGAGAACTGATTCTCTCTATCAGCAATTCTGCCCGTATATTTCAAGCCAATTTCAATCTCATCCTTCCAAAATAGATAATTAATGGCCACTGGAGTGATGCCAATCCCACACCTTGCACCCTAACTGAAGCCAGGCAGGAAAATTCATCCACCTTGCCCTTATAATGCATGCTCTCCTGCCTAGCCTGATAGGAAGCATAAAACTCTGGGATGAGGTTTGGGTAATAATCCGTGAGTGGATTGGTGAATACATGCCATTGCCTATCAGTGAACTGAGTTGTGATGTTGGGGAGGTCACCTCGCAGCCCCAACAAGTGAAATCTTTTCTCCACGATGATCGAACAGCCCTTGCAAATGACGTAGTGCCCCTCTATGTCGGACACATAGAAAATTATGGCTTCCTGAGAGTTGGTGGGTGTTGTGGATGTCTTTGCTTTCCCCTTTCCTTTTGTGGACAAGGAGGTTGGGGCCTTGCCCTTGCTCAAGTTCCTAGATGAAGTCATAGTTTGCAAAAGTGATGTTAGTGCCATACACAGTTTCTTTTTGTATTTTTCTAATGATAAAATAAAAAACAATGACTACTCTAATGATAATATGAAAAACAAGAGGAGGGATCATCATGAAGAAGCTAGCAGCATCGGCGAAACTCTGGTGAACTACAGGAAGTGATCCGCGAACCGTCGATGATAGTCAGAACTCTGTTTCCATTTAACTCTCACCAGCGACTCATCGGCGATCTGCCAGTTATGATCCGAAAAGCATCGATGCGACGCAGGGTCAAGGCAGTAGCTTGAAGCCAATTTTGCCCGAACCGGTATTTCGTCAGACCTGACCAGCAAGTAGCCGATGGTCGTCATCCCCATTTCCTCAAAATGCACTCCAGCATCTAACTCTCAAAAACACTTACTCACATCATATATAAGCATTGTCTACACAAGAACAAAGTAACAAAATGACGATTTACTCTTAAGAACAGCGATACTCGATCTATCATCAGGAAAATTGGTTCCTTTGTAGCTCTTGGGGTTACTCAGACTTCACCCCAAACTCAACTATGAAACACATCATGGGAATCTCCAACTACACCATAGCAATAATCTTCCCACACCCATTTAAGCATCAGACTCCCATTCCCCACTAATTTCACATCATATCAATCTACAACATTCATTATATATATCCACAATAATGAAAATTTGGGGAAAGGGGAAGTAAAAAGAAGGGAGGTACATGCTAATATCAAATTTTATATGCCAGAAGACTAAACCTTGTAACAATATTAGAGTGTTAGGAGCACTTTACCAAAACACAATAATGAGAGTAGATGAGAAATGTGAAAGCTTGAACTTTCTCAACAATGGTGGAGAGTGTAACTTGCTAGCAGGGAGTAGGATTATAGTGAGAATGAGGTAGAGGAAATGGGTTTTAGGGGTTTTTATAGGTGAAAGGAGAGGAATGGGATTGGTTTAGGAGAAGGTGGGGATTTAATGGTGATTTAATTGAAAAGGGAGTGTTGGAATATGTAAAAGTGAATGGAAAAGTGGAGTATTGGAAGATGAAAAAGTGTATGAAAAAGTGTTAAAAGGTGGGAAAAAAGGGATTTCGGGAGACTAAAAAGGGAAATGATTTGGTTAGTGAAGTTTAAAAAGGAATCTGGATCGGGTCGGTCAATGGTTGGTCAAGATTTTAAAACAACGAATGTACATATATCAGTGTTTCATCGGTGGTCGCCGATGAGAAGCGGCAGTTCACCGCCTTAACATCACTTACCTGAATTGGTGCACAGTTCTCTGCTTCATATCCGGTGGTTCACAGATTGGAATTTGTGTTCCATCTGTGGACCGTCGTTTGTGCCCCATTTCTCAGGTATTCTGACCTGAGCCTGCAGTCATTCGGTGGTTCGCAGACTGGTGTCGTCGTTCCATCAGTGACTCGCCGGTTTGGCCCTTTTGTTTCCAGGTTTCTACCTCTATTACTCAAGGAAGCAGCGATTTGCACATCTGGACCAGCGGTTTGCCGGTATAGCGTGGTGGCTGCCCTATTTTGTTCTCCTCCTCCCTGATTCACAAACACTTGCTCCTACTAAACAAAAACAACAATGAAATTAAAACACCCAACATAAAATACTTGGGTTGCCTCCCAAGGAGCGCCTTAGTTAACATCGTGGCACGATGTATTTCTCATTCATAGTCCAATTTCCATAGGATTATCCTCCAACTCATCCTCTTCGTTCAATACTCCAATCACCTTGCATTCGTTGGGAGGTTCCGCGAATTGGAATACCTTGAATGTGACCTCTTCACCTCCTACACGAAACTTGAGCTCGCCTAGCTCCACATTTACCAAAGCTCTACCCGTGGCAAGCAATGGTCTCCCTAAGATGATTGGGACTTCTACATCCATCTCACAATCTAGAACCACAAAGTAAGCTGGGAGAATAAACTTATCCACCCTCACCAATACGTCCTCCAAAACACCCACCGATTTCTTGATAGAGCGATCATCCATTAACAATCTCATTGAGGTAGGTTTGGTGTTGCCAAGCCCCAACTTCTTGAAGATTATTAGGGGCATCAAATTTACACTCTCCCTAAGATCACAAAGGGATTTCTTGAACACACACAATCCAATAGTGCAAGGGATTGTGAAGACTCCTGGATCCTCTCATTTTGGGATAAGGTGCTCATCATCATAGCACTACAATGATGTGTTGTCTCTCTAGTGCCCACATCTACAACCTTCTTCTTCTTCAGCAACTATTTCATAAACTTTGCATATCTGGGCATTTGAAGTAAAGCATCCACCAATGGTATATTTATAGATAATTTGCTAAACATATCGATAAACCTACTGAATTGATTATCCTTTTTCTTCTTAGAAAACCGTTGTGGATAAGGAGGTGGAACTCTTCGTTCTTGTTCTTTCTCACTTGAGGTCTTCATGCCTGTATCTCCTTCCTCATCATTTAAGGGAATCTCATCAACATCTCCCTCACCTAGATCCTCAACATTATCACAACCATTTAGTGCTTGTGGCACCTCATTTGATTCTTACAAATCACTTTCCATTGAGTCCATAACTTCCTTGGGCTTAACACCCGCATCACCAAGCATCTTACCATTTTTAGTGACAATAGCCATGCATTGACTTTCCTTTTTAGGATTTGGCATTATATCACGAGGGAGTGTTCCCTTCACCCGGGGGTTCATTTCAGAAGATAAGTGGTTCATTTGGGCCTCTAAATTCATGATAGAGACCGAATGTGAACTTACTATTTGGGCAAAGGTTAAACGCCTCCCCATTAATTTCTTTGACCCCGCTATCTGTTAATTCAACTTTCTTGAGAACCCTTGCTAATATTTCTTCAATTTTTGAGTTCCCAACATCACTCATACTCGGTTGAGATTGGTGTTCGGTCCCAACTACACACAAGTGCACGTGGTCGTACAAGTAGTAAAGTGGCTTTATTTCAAGCCAAGTATTGATCCCACAGGGACTGTAATATGGTAGTAATTTTCCTAATTGTTAGTAAACGATTTCATTATGCAGGTAGACAACCAAAACAAATAATTCTTTTGAGTCAAGATTAATAGTTAATGTGAACCTAAGTGAATATTGTAAGTTAAAGTCTGAAAAATAGCAACGA
>JACEIK010000189.1:404237-428934 GCA_018107945.1 Datura stramonium | reverse complement strand
GATCCTTTGGGCCAATAAGCTGAAGTGCGGACTCTTGGTCCACAATAGTGATGGCTGACAACTCTTCATAAATAGCCGGTAGCTTCATAGCCTTGTAGACGTCAAATACTTCTACCTTATCATGATCTCTCATTGTTAGCTGCCCAGCAGCTACATCGATTAGAGCTCTCCAAGTTTCCAAAAAGGGGCGTCCAAAAATAAATGGGACTTCCGAATCTAGCTCAAAATCAAGAATTATGAAATCCATAGGGAAAATAAGGGAGCCCACCTACACTAGCACATCCTCCACAATTCCATCTGGCCTTGCCAATGAACGATTGGCTAGCTGCAAGATTACAGTAGTGGGTCTAGGACCACCCAACCCCAAATTCTTGAATATAGATGTAGGCATTAAGTTAATACTCGCTCCCAAATCACACAAACCATGAGCTCGGATGGACTTCCCAATAGTAATTTTGATAGTAAAACTTCCCAGATCTTTGAGCTTTGTAGGCAATCTATTCTGTATTCGAGAGGTGCACTCTTCAGTAAGTGCAACTATAGCATATTCCATCATTCTGCTCTTGTTTTCCATGATATCCTTGATGTACTTTGCATACTTAGGAACTCCTTGGAAAACATCTACCAAAGGAAGATTAATATACACATGTTTCAACACTTCCATAAACTTCTTGAAACATGCTTCCTCCTTATACTTCCACAATCTCTGTGGGAAAGGGGGAGGTGGTCTTTCATTATCTGTTGCCTTTCCACTCCCCCTCACATTATCATTCTCTTCAGCCTGCTCTGTTGTTTCATCTTGTTGTGGTGGCTTTTCAGGTTCCAACTCCTTTAGTTGCTTTCCACTTCCAGTGGTCACAACATTCACCTATTTTGGATTTGTGTTTGTATCACTTGGCAATCTGCCCTGCGGTCTAGTATTCTGCACTCCAGCTAATTGTCCCAATTGAATCTCCAAAGCCTTTGTGGCCAACTGCTGGTTTTTCATTTCAGCTGTCAATTTTATTTGGTCAGCCTGCATTTGAACTTGGATAGCTATAATAGTCTTCAGCATGTCCTCGATGTTTCTAGATTGAGGTGGTGCATTATTCCCTCCGAATTGAGGCTGGAAATTCTGATGAGCCCCTTGGTTCCTGTGCAAGCCCTGATTTGAACTTTGCCCCTGATGACTATTACTACCCTAGGAATAATTCGGATGTTTCCTCCAATTTGGGTTGTAATTGTTGTCGTACTGCTGACTGTTGCCCCTTTGCGCATTCCCAAAAAAATAAATTGAGTCTAGATTAGCACCACATACATCAGCTGAGTGCTTGCTGCTACCACAAACTTCACAGCATACCTTCTAAACTGCATTAACAGGAGCTTGTGACTTCCCCAAGATCATGCTACTAAAATGAGTGTTGATCTGATTCTGCAATGCAGATATCTGTGCGGCCATAGCTGTGAATCCATCTACCTCCAAGACCCCTACCACTTTCTTCACCACACCTTGGGTTGTGTCAGCATTCCATTCAGGATTACCTTGTGAAATACGGTTCAATAATGTATACAGCTCTTCATATGTCTTTTCCAACACTTGTCCCCCAGCTGCAGAATCTAACAGAATTTTTGTATGAGGTTCAAAGCCTTTTATAAAAGTATGCACCAACACATCATTTGACTGATGATGGTGGGGACAATCTCTCAACATTGACTTGAACCTCTCCCAGGCCCGATACAAGTTCTCACCATCTCTCTGCTTAAAACATAGAATCTGGCTTCTAATCCTGGCTGTCTTCCCTGATGAAAAGAACCTAATTAAGAACTTCTTTTCCAAATCATCCCATGTGGTAATAGAATTAGGCGGTTGAGCCTTTAACCACCTCTTAGCTTCCCCCAACAATGAAAATGGAAACAGTGTAAGCCTCACATAATCTAATGATACTCCAGCGGGTATGTACGTGTCACTGATGTCCAAAAAATTTTGTAGATGCTGTTGTGGGTCTTCATGAGGAAGACCTGTGAATTTTCCACTAGTATGCAATAACTGCACCATGTTCTGTTTCAACTTAAATCTACCTCCTGGCTCCGGCCCGCGGATGCTGGATGTCACATTATTTGCGTGTGGGATTGCCACCTCGCGTACTGGTCTTGCTGCCATCACTTCAGGCACTAACTCTGCCCGTCCAACTGGTGGATGCTGTTGTTTTTCCAAAATTTCCCTCTGTAACAACTGCAACTTCCTTTCTAGAGCTTCCCTCTTTTGTAAATGAAACTATCTTTCCGGCTCCAAAAATGGATCCACCAATTCCTTATTTCTTGCCAGCGTTCAGAAAAGACTTAGTACCTGAAAGAGTAACCGCTAAGATCAAGTTGTAAATACTGTCATAAAACTTGCAAACTAACACAAAAAATTTAATCCACCAATTATACCAGTCCCCGGCAACGACGCCAAAAACTTGTTGACGCCCCAATGCATGCAAGTCCACGTGGTCGTACAAGTAATATAGTGGCTCTTTAAAGCCAGGTATCGAACCCACAAGGACTGTAACTTAGAGGTAATCCTTTTACTTTAGTAGTCACAATTTCTTTATGCAAGTATATGAATAACACACTGAATTAAAAGTTGTCAAAGAGTATTATTTAATGTAACACTAATAAAAATAAGAAAATATGAGTTAAACAATAGCACGAATAATTTAAGGTTAAGGCGTAACATGCAGACATGTATAATTTATATTATTTTCAGCTAACCTCTCTCTTAGGTTGATGATCGGGAAAGAGTAAAATATAGCTCGGGTCTTTCGAACCTCTAGCCAATTACTGAATTATGAGCCCTACACTTACACATTTCTGTGATGAAATAACTCATCTTCTAGTGAATGAAAAATAGTTTCCCTAGATAACCGAATATGGCATTGCGGGTATATTTCTATCATGAACGCAAATCTTACCTTTAATTCACAACAAAGATAAGAACATATTCCCCTATTTCAAGTTTACCCTAATAATTTTCCTCTCAGAATCAAATTAGGATTCTAATTTTACCTTAATGTTGGCAAAACGTTAAAGCAATGAAAAGAAAGAATAGAAGAACAACCTTTGATGAAAGAAGAGAATTATGCTGAATTGATATAAAATTACACAATCCTGCAATTAGCCTCAAAATAAGAATTAGGTAATTTAGCCACTCATTTTTTGATTAAACATCTTCAAACAAGTCGTAATCATACCAAAAATTGAAATTTTGATGAAAAGAGAAGAGAAATAACCCTAGAATTTTCTTCAGCTCAACTGCCTTCCTCCCACGTTCGTACAAAATGTCAGATGTCTCAAAATAAAAGCCTAAGTGTTCGATTTATACAAGTGGAAAATTTCTCAGAAATAAACTAGCAACGTGGCGAGGAGGCCATCGCGGAGCTCAAGCTCCATGCCATGGAGTCATCGCGAGGGCTCACTGGAATCTGGGCAAGGCTGGAATTTCCTTCAACGTGGCACGGAGGCAATCGCGGAGCTCAAGCTCCGTGCCACGGAGCCATCACGCTCCCTCACTGTTTTTCGCCTTTCAATTTTTCATAATTTTCTTCCTCCACCCATGTATTGTGGCAAGTTGTTCAACGCGGACCATCCTTAGCATGACACGGTCCTCCAAATATTAGCCTATTCCCCTTCAGAGTTTAGCTTGCTTCTCCAGCTGACATCTCTGTCTTCTCCACCTCAAATAGTCACCACACAATTATTAATTAGAAAAAGAAAAACAACCTTAATTAACTCAAACATGTGTGAATACATAAATATTCTCCCTATCCAGACTCAAAACGGGTTGAAAATATGGAGTTTGGTCGTATAAATACGCCCAAGATCATTCACTACTTATTTTGGGGCACTAGGGCCGAACGAATACCCCTATTAATTCCCCACATACCTGTAGAAGAATTTCCAGAGAAAACACTTTAGAATCTGAGAAGAAAATTAAAACCCTTATTCTTGCCTTGAACTACCTGTCTGAGTTCTTATGGAGGAATTATGAGAGTGTGAGGAAGGAATGTCGACTAGTCCCTCTAAGTTTGCCCTTGGATGCCCCAATAAAATATAGTCCAGGAACTAAAATAGTGGGAAGTTACTAAAATGCCCCAGGTTAAAAATGTTTGAAAAACTATTATACGGAACCAAAGGGTCACACAATGAGTCATTATTCGTGACCTCGACTCATTGGGACCAGTCGTTGGTCCTGGTTTTGGGAACCCATTTTCTGGACTTCAACCCACGGATAGAAAGGATGACCCATTAAATTGAATGAAAGATTATTCAATCCAGTCTTTATCATTGGTAGGATTTTTAATAACCTCTAAACTTCTCCAAACGAACAGATAGAATGACCCGTTAGGTGGAACGTTGGGTTGTTGTTTCAAAAAGAGGGATTTTAACCCTGTTTTTATTTCATCTAACGGCCTAATAGGATGAGTCTTTAGTTCTTCCAACAACTCATCACTTGGCTCATTGGTTTAGGGGAATATTTTGACAAGATTCTATACATTGTCAGAATAGGAAAAATGACGAATCATTACCCCTAACAGTAGATCGTTGTATAGCTCATTGAATCTAAGGAAGACATTTGTTGAGGGAAACTAACGACTATCTTAACGGGTCATTTTTCCTAACAACGACTCGTCTGAGAAGTCATTATGTGGGATGTTTTTCTAGTTTCCTTCTGGTTTTCATTCTAAGTCTAGGTTTTAGTCTAAGGTACTTTTGGGGTGTTAGAATATCTCCCCCTTGGAAACATTCGTACTCGAATGAAGATTAAGTAAGCTAAAAAGATATGGAAAGTGTTTAACTCCCCAAACTAAAAACTATAAATTGAATACTAAAGGAGTGAGTGACTCCAAAATGAGATAGACATGCTACCTAAACTTAGGCAACATGAGTGCACACTATGACATGAGTAGAGCTGATGAGCATAAACACATGAAACTGAATATAGTACTAAGGAGGAATTTAGTACCTGATGTTAAAGTTGAGTTGGAAGGGAAAAGGTGAGGGTATCTAGCCATCATATCTTCTTCGACTTCCCATGTAACTCCCTCAACTAGTTGATTTCTCCATAAAACCCTTACTGAAACAACCTCCTTGTTCCTAAACTTATGAACCTTACGGTTTAAAATCTAAATTGGAACTTCTTCATTAGAGAGACTATCCTTTAAGCCAACACTCTCTAAGGGAAAAACTGAAGTCGGAACACTAATGCATTTCTTCAACAAAGACACATGGAAGACCAGATGCACCGATGCTAACTCCGTAGGCAAATCCAACTCATAAGCCACATCGTTAATGCGTCTCAAGATTCTGTAAGGGCCAACATACCTAGGACTGAGCTTTTCTTTCTTCCCGAACCTCATTACCCTTTTTACAGGTGAAATTTTAAGAAATACCAAATCATCCACAGCAAACTTTAGCTCTCTTCTCCTTACATCTACATATGATTTCTGTTTGCTCTGAGTTATTTTCAGCTACTCTCTGATGAGCTGAATCTTCTGCATGGCTTTATGTACTGAATTGGGTCCTATTAAGGTAGCTTCACCAACATCAAACCACCCTATAGGATGCCTAAACCTCATACCATATAATGCCTTAAATGGGGCTATCTGAATGCTGAACTGGTAGTTGTTGTATGCAAACTCGATGAGAGGTATGTGATCATCCCAACTTTTCTTAAAATCGAAAGCCCTCAATATATACTCCAGAGTCTGCATAGTCTGCTCAGCCTGGGCCATCTTTCTGTTAGTGGAATGATGTGTTGAGCTTAACCTAAGTACCAAGTCCCTTCTGAAATGACTTCCAGAAGTGTGAGGTGAATTGAGTACCCTTATCTGAAATGATGGCCAAGGGGACTTCGTGTAGTTTGACTAACTCCCTAATGTATAGTCTAGCATAATCCTCTACTGAATTTGTGGTCTTAACTGGTATAAATGTCCTAACTTAGTCATCCGATCTACAACCACCCTAATTGAGTCATATTGTAGGTGCGTACGAGGTTGACTTGTAATAAAATCCATGTTCACTTCTTCCCACTTCCAACTAGGAATGTTGATATCCTGAGTCATACGCCCAGGTATCTGATGCTTAACCTTGACCTGTTGCCAGTTTGTACACTTAGCTACAAATTCTAAAATGTTCTTCTTCATGCCATTCCACTAATAGACTTCTCGTAGATCACGGTACATCTTAGTGTCACATGGATGGATAGAGTACCTGGAGCTATGAGCTTCTATCAGTATTTTTTGCCTCAACTCATGTACATTTGGAACACACAACCTGCCTTGGTAACGAGGCATACCATCTCTCCCTTTGGAGAATGCTTCCACCTCTTTCCTCAGGACTGCTTCCTTCAACTTGATTAGGATTGGATCTTCATCTTTCTTTGACTTAACCTCCACCACAAAGAAGGATTCTAACCCATTATGGACTACAACTCCACCTTCTGCTGAATCAACTAAATGCACTCCTAATCAAGCCAGTCTATGAACATCCTTTACTAGCTCCTTTTTACCATCCTCAATATCAGTAACACTCCCCATAGACATCCTACTGAGGGCATCATCCACTATATTTGCTTTTCCCATGTGATACAACATGGTCATATCATAATATTTCAACAATTATAGCCATCTCCTCTAAATAAGATTCAAATCCTTATGACTAAGCACATGCTACATGCTTTTGTGGCTAGTAAAAACATCCACATGAACCCCATAAATGTAGTGCTTCCAAATCTTCAAGGTGAATACTACTGCTGCCAGCTCAAGATCGTGAGTCGAATAGTTCTTCTAATGAGCCTTGAGTTTTCTGGAAGCATAATCTATAATTTGACCATGCTGCATCAGAACACATCCAAGGTTAAGTCTGGAGGCATCACAATAGATCACGAACCCATCTAAACCTTCTAGTAGATTCAAAATTAGGGCTATAGTGGGTGGAGTCTTCAACTCCTAAAAACTCTTCTCATATGCATCAGACCACTAGAACTTCACCTTCTTTTTAGTTAATCTGGTCAAAAGAGAGGCAATGGAGGAGAAACCTTCTACGAATCATCTGTAGTGACCGACTAGGCCTAAGAAACTCCTGATGTCTAATGGAGAAGTGGGTCTTGGCCAGTCCTTGACTGTCGCTATCTTTTGAGGATCTACTTGAATACCCACACTAGAGACCACATGACTAAGGAACGCCACTGGTTTTAGAAAGAATTCACATTTTCTTAATTTAGCGAACAATAAGTGGTCCTTGAGAATCTACAAAACTAACCTCAGGTAGTCTGCATGTTCCTCCTCTGTTTTGGAGTAGACCAGAATATCGTCTATAAAGACAATAACGAAAATGTCCAACTACGGCTTGAATACCCTATTCATCAAATCCATAAAAATTGTAGGAGCATTCGTTAGCCCAAAATACATAACTATGAATTCATATGACCATATCGAGTCCTGAAGGCTGTTTTGGGAATGTCATATTCTCTGAATCTGAGCTGATGATAGCCTAATCTGAGGTCCATCTTTGAAAAGCATCTAGCACCCTAAATTTATTTAATAGGTAATCAATCCTGGGAAAGGGATACCTTTTCTTGACTGTGACCTTATTCAACTAGCAGTAATCAATGCACATTTTGAGTGAACCATCTTTATTTCGCACGAATAGGACTGGGGCACCCTATAGAGAGATGTTGGGTCTAATAAAACCCTTATCTAAGAGGTCCTTTAGCATGTTCCTTTAGCTCTTTAAGCTAGTTGGAGCCATGCTATTAGGAGGAATTAAGATAGGTTGGGTATCTGGGAAAAGGGCTATGCTGATTTCTATTTCCCCCTCGGGAGGAACTTCGAAAAGATCTTTTGAAAACACATCTGGGAACTCATTTACGACTGGAACTAACTAAAGAGTTGGGGCTTTGGAACTACAATCCTTGACCCTAACCAAGTGATAGAGATCATATTCCTAGCCTTAAGATATGAGATAAACAAACCTTAAGCGCTGAAGTACTACCCTTCCACTGTAGGATTGGTTCGTTGGGAAACTAGAATCTAACAACTCTTGTTCTGTAGTAAACTGAGGATTAGCAAGAGTGTAGCCAGTCCATGCAAAGAATGAGGTCAAAATCGACCATATCTAACTCTACTAGAAAACTTGAGGTGACTTTATGTAACACTGTGACCGGAAAATTGATATATACATGATTGGCTGTAATTAGGCCATTGTCTGCTGATTGACCTGAGAGGTCATGGCCTATGCTAACATCTGAAATGCTGCTCTAAACTAAGCATGAGTGACTTGCTCATTCAAGAATTTGCTAAAGCTGGTGGGGCCGGCTGATGCCCATTACCAAGGCCATTCACGTTGCCATTTCTCCTTCCATTTACTTGGCGTGGAGGTATATTTTTGCAAATGCGTATAGCATGGGTTAAAGGGATAAAGAGGTATTTCATTGCATGACATGGATCATGAAAGAAGGAAAATTTCCTATAACATCTTGTAGCCTCCTCCCCATTAGTGTAATGCACTTCACACTCATGGAAAAGACTCTACGTAACATGAATTTTAGACACCCTAGGACATACCTAAAACTTTTCTCTAATACCAAGTTTGTCATGACCCGAGCAAGGACTCGAATCGAGACATGGGACCTATAATCATGAATGGCTCTAAGCTAATCCATGGCATGTGCATAGAAACTCAAGAACATAAATTAAAGGAGGGACTTAAAACATAAACATGAATACATAGAATTCGGAATATAAATAACATAAATAAAAGCGTTAACATCAGAAACACTGAGTCAAAAGATGAACATACTCATCTATGTTTGAAAAGCCTCTACTGTATGATGAGATGCTGGTACAAGCCCCCATCTAACTCCAAGTCTGGAACAAAACTGAAAAAATAACATGACAAAAAGAATGTCCTTGGTAGATGAGGACTCACCAAGAAAGAGCTAAGCTGAACTAATAGGGAGCAGGAATAACAGCGCGCCTGAGTCTGATCACCCGAACCTATATCATGAAATGATATAGCATAGAGTATGTGGTTAGTACTTTGAATGTACTGAGTATGCGAGGTGAGTAAAAACATTCTATTCAAAATACATAAAGAGTTCGTGAGTGTAAGGACAACATCCTACACATCATATTCATGAAGTAATCATAATCATGAGCTATTCATCATAGACTGAACATATTGACCCAAGATTTAGAAATAGAAAATCATGTAATGTACCATACTTAAAATTATACATGAAAACTCATAAATTGATCAATGGGCCAAATATGCTATAAAACATAATAATCATAACATATGTACATAAGCAACTAAAAACATGAGGAATAATAGGAGGATTCATCATAACCGACACCATCATGATAGAGCTTACATGATGCCCCAACTATCTCTTTCAAGTGGGAAGAGTCGCCCCAAGCATGCCAGGCAAGGGACAATGAAATGGCGTGATCACTAAAGAGACCTCGTAGGGTTAATATTATACCCCAAAACCCCAAAGATCAAACCAGGGAGTAGAAATGAAGAAAGATTTGAAATCTAGCATCAGGTCACAGAACGGGTCAATATGTGACCCGTGGGATAGACCACGAGTCGTGAGATGACTCATGGTGAGGCTCTGGATATGAGTTTGAAATTTGCAATTTAATGTCCCCACAGACATGACCACGAGTCGTTGTCGGACCCCACGACTCATTGAGTCAGTCATTGGAAGTTGTAACTGAGAAGGCGAAGGGAAATGGCAATGTACACCATGGAAAGACCATATAACTCGTGCTCAGTCACCAAGATTCATGGGATGGGTCATGTTCAAAAGAGGGATATTATTTAAAATTTAGGGCAGATCATGTGACGGATGATGTCACGAGTCATGGCCTTGAGTAACGAGTCGTTAGGTCCCTCGTGGGGACTGACGAACAGTTATTGTCTGCGAAATTACTAAGGGTATTTTCGTCATTCCTATGCTCTAAGGTCATATACCATGTCGTTTTAAGTTATTTACAGAGTGTATTAAGATAGGTTAAGTCATTCTAACCTCTTCAAAACCCATGCATGCAAGTTAGATAGAGTTAGAGAGGAGATCAAGCCTTAGCCCTTCCAATTCTTCTCAATTCCTTTTTGGGCAGTAAGGAAAGTGTAAGAATTAGCTATAATCAGGTATGTAGGGTTATGAGTGGGTGAATCATTTCACACCCATGCCCAATCCCTCTCTAAATTATGAATTTTCTATGTCAATTCTTTGGGGTTTTAACCCAATGCATGAAATTCGTAATTCTCTATATGGGTATGATTTAAATATGTTTATACTATTGAATTATGAATTATGGGGAAGTTTTACATTGTTTTCCATTAAAATCATATTTCAAGCTTTTTAAAAAAATTAAAATGTCTGTTTATGAAAAGTTCATAAAAGTTAAGATTTATGATGAATGTTCATGTATGACGAAGTATTGATGAAGAGAAGCATGTTTTCAAGTTACCCATGTAATTACGTATTTTCAAGCATGTTAAAGTATTGGGCAATGCCCATATGTTCAAGTATGATTTATGATTTATCAAATGAATTTCATGATTGATCGAGTTATGATATTGGCCGATTAAAGGGCCCTAGATTCATGGATAATCATGTATGAAAATGGGATCAACGATGTTAAATGTTCATTTAGCGATGAATCTCATTAATGATATTTATGATTTACGTATGAGCCTAATGTGCATGTTTTTGAGAATAGTGTCTAGCACCGAGTAGCCCAGTGTTCAAAGGACTACGCCAGGGTATCATAACTTTATACCACTGTAGGTTCATAATGATATATTACAATGTTAATGGATCCCCTCTTTCGTGATATAACATAATGCACGTCCCTTGCCAGGAAAGCCAGGGACGACTCTGCCCACTTGAGTGAGATAGTTGGGGCATCATGTAAGGCTCTACCATGATGGTGTGGGTTATGATGAGTCCTCCCATTGTTCTTCACGTTTTATTTCATTATTATGTTTACATTATTATGGCTCAAGTGATGATTTATAAAGTTTCTCTTACTATTATGATAATGAATGGATTATGAATGATTATAAAACCTTTATTCTTATGTTATTTTATGATATTTATGTTATGAGCATGTTGTTCCACTTCTATGATCTCTTATGAGCTTTTATGTGATTTAATGTCATTTTAACTTACCTCACATACTCGATACAATTCACATACTGACCGCATACTCTATGTTATATAGTTTCATGATACAGGCTCCGATCTTCAGCCCCAGCACCGTCATTAGCCCGTCTGGGAGATTAAAATCCATCTCTTTGGTGAGTCCTCATTCTCCGAGGACCGATTTTATATCAATTATCTTTTCATGCTTAATTTTCTTTTTAGATTTATGGGTTTTTTGGGGTGTTGTCCCATCAACCCATAAGATATGTTAGAGGCTTTCATATCATGTGTAGTATCTAGCTGTTATGTATGAATTAGGTTCTGCTTCCGCTATGTTATTACATTGAGTATTCTCTTTTATTGATTGAGTTAGATGTATGCGCACGCCAAGGGTTGACATGGAGTCTCTTGGGGATCCTTGTCCTATGTTACAATCCGGTTCTATGTTCGGGTCGTGAAAAACTTGGTATCATAACAATAGGTTTGAAGTATCCTAGGGTGTCTAAAAGCCGCGTTGAGTAGAGTCTTCTTCATGGGTGTGAAGCGTACCACACTTATGACGAAGAGGCTACGAGACATTTAGGAAATGTTCCCTTCTTTCAAGATCTATATCATGTGATGAAATGTCTCCCTATCCTTCTAATTCGTTCTATTCGCGATTGTATAATCATGGCTCCCCGCAGAGTAAACGATAGAAGGAATGGGAATGGAGATGGCCACAGGATGGCAATGAAAACGGTCACCAGCAGGCCCCACCAGTCCAGGAGCACCATGCACCATAACCGGTTGCCTATGTTGAATTTCAGGAAGTTATTCATATGCTCGTTGAGTCCTTGACCACTTCGGTCAATCAGCAGGCAGTTGCGCAAGTCCCACAAAATGGTAATACGACAGCGGCTCAATTCAGGGATTTCTTAAGAATGAACCCGCCAGAGTTCCACGGGTCAAAAGTAGATGAGGACCTACATTAGTTCATTGATGAGATTATGAAGATCACCCAGGTCATAGGGGTGAATGGGTTTGAGTGTGATGAGTTGGCCTCATATTAGTTGAAAGGGATTGCACACATCTGGTTTTGACAATGGAAAGATAGTAGTGCCACCGGAGAAGGCCCTCTCACTTGGGAGGAGTTCCATGTTGCGTTCCTGGATCGGTTCTTCCCTCATGAGATGAGGGAGTTGATGGCAGCCGAGTTTGTTAATCTTAAGCAGGGAAGAATGATGTTACAGGATTATGCCCTTGAGTTCACTCTCTTGTCAAAGTACGCCCCAGAGTTAGTGGTTGATTAGAGAGTTCGAGTGAGTAGGTTTGTTCATGGGGTTGCGAGCTACTTGGACAAAGATTGCAGGACCGCTATGCTCTACTAGGATATGAATTTTCCTTGGATAGTCTTATACGCCCAGCAGATGGAGGCGGCACATGTGCGGGAAGGAGAGGCAAAAAGGCCCCGGACAGATAGCTATGGGTTTACTCAGTAGAGATCCGGCGGTGGTCACTGCCCTCAAATTCAGTAGAGATCACTAGCTCTAGCACCATCATCATCTAGTGTTTCATCCAGACCCAATGGTGATAAGAAGAGTAGGGCCTCAGGTTCGAGTGATCAAAGGGGCATGCACGTAGAGCGCACCATTCCAGCCTACTGGAAGTGTAGCAAGAGTCATACCAGGGAGTGCTTGCTCAGCTGAGATATTTGTTATGGGTGCGGTAGATCTAGCCACATGTCCTGAGCATGTCCATTTGCTAGACAAGATGATGATAGAGCCGAGCAGAAACTACCAGGTCAGTTGCAGCTCCATCATGTTCAGCTCCGTAGGGGGCATCCACTAGTGGGGGTGGCGGATAGCGTCAAAACAGATTCTATGCCCTCGCCTCGTGCCAGGTGCAGGAGACTTCACCAAATGTGGTTACCGGTATGTTACAAGTGTTTCACCTTGATGCTTATGCTTTTTTAGATCTAGGGGATACCTTGTCTTTTGTGACACCTTATATTGCTAGTAGCTTTAGTATCAGTCCTGAAATTCTATCAGAACCATTCTCAGTCTCTACTTCCATTGCTGATTCAGTTGTAGCTAGGCGGGTGTATAGAGGTTGACCAATCAAAGTATTGCATAAAGTCACCTCCACAGACCTTGTAGAGTTAGCCATGACTAACTTTGATATTATTCTCGGCATGTAGACCTTGTAGAGTTAGCCATGCGGTGGAGTTCTTCTTTCTGGGTGAGTCAGTCTTGGAGTGGAAAGGTAGTTCAGTTGTGCCTGTAGGTCATTTTATTTCCTATCTTAAGGCCAGGAAGATGATTTCCAAAGGTTGTGTGTACCATATAGTTAGGGTTAAGGATGTTGAGTACGAGACCCCGACTATTCAGTCAGTCCCGGTAGTATGTGAGTATCCAGAAGTATTCTCTGATGATTTACTGCGTGTTCCTCTCGAGAGGGAAACTAATTTCGGTATTGACCTTCTTCCCGACACACAACCTATATCTATTCCTCCCTACAAAATGGATCCAACTGAGCTAAAAGAGTTGAAGGAGCAGTTGAACGATCTCTTGGATAAGGGTTTCATCGGACCAAGAAAGTCTTCATGGGGTGCACCAGTTTTATTTTTTCGGAAGAAGTATGGTTACGCTCATATGTGCATTGACTATCGGCAATTGAACAAGGTCACCATCAAGAACAGGTATCCTCTACCCAGGATTGATGATTTATTTTACCAGCTTCGGGGTGCCAAGTGTTTTTTGAAGATAGATCTCATATTCGAGTACCATCAACGAAGAGTTCGGGAGAGTGACATCCCGAAGACAGCTTTTAGAACGCGGTATGGTCATGATGAGTTTGTAGTTATGTCTTTTGGACTAATGAATGCTCCTGAAGATTTTATGTACTTGATGAAATGGGTGTTCAGGTCATACCTGGATATGTTCGTGATTGTGTTAATTGATGGCATCTTTATATACTCTCGGAGCGAGGAGGAGCATGCCGCTCATTTGAGAGTGGTGCTACAGACTCTCAAGGACCGCCAGCTATATGCTAAATTTAGCAAGTGCGAGTTTTCATTGAATTCAGTGGCGTTTTTGGGCCATGTCGTATCAAGTGAGGGCATAAAGGTGGACTCTCAGAAAATAGAAGCGGTGAAGAATTGGCCTAGACCAGTGAATCCTTCAAAGATTCGGAGCCTTTTGGGTTTAGTTGGATACTATAAGAGATTTATTAAAGGTTTCTCATCTATTGCAGCACCGTTGACCAAATTGACCCAGAAGAAGGTAAAATTCCAATGGTCAGAGGCTTGTGAGAAGAGCTTTCAGGAGTTGAAGGGTCAACTTACCTCAGCACCGATGTTGACCCTACCCGAGGGTACCGATGGGTTCGTGGTGTATTATGATGCTTCACGGATCGGACTTGGATGTGTATTGATGCAGCACGGAAAAGTTATGGCATATGCCTCTAGACAGTTGAAAGTTCATGAGAAGAACTACCCGACCCATGATCTTGAATTAGTCGCGGTGGTATTCACCTTAAAGATATAGAGACATTATTTGTATGGGGTCCATGTGGATTTGTTTAAGGACCATAAGAGTTTACAATATGTTTTTATGCACAAGGATCTCAATCTTCAGCAGAGGACGTGGTTAGAATTACTTAAGGACTACGATATCAGTGTGCTTTACCATCCGGGTAAGGCCAATGTAGTAGCAAATGCACTTAGTAGACTCTCCATGGAGAGTGTGTCCCATGTGGGTGAGGGTAAAAAGGAGCTGGTGAAGGATATGCATCGACTCGCAAGGTTGAGAGTTAGGTTGGTTGACTCGACGATGGCAGCGACATTGTTCAGAATGGATCAGAATTGTCCTTGGTGACTGATGTAAAATCTAGAGAAGATGAGCACCCAATTTTGGTAAAATTAAAGGAAGCCATTCAGAATCAGAAAGTAGAGGTCTTCTCCAAAGGGGGAGATAGTGTGCTTCAGCACCAGGGTCTCCTATGTTTTTCGGATGTTGATGATTTGAGAGATTAGATGTTGCACAAGGCTCCTGGATCCAGGTATTTTCTACATCTGGCTTCCACCAAGATGTACCGTGACCTATGAAAAGTCTATTGGTGGAATGTCATGAAGAAGGATATAGCATAATTCATGGCTAAGTGTACAAACTGTCAACAGGTGAAGGTTGAGCACCAATGACTCGGAGGTGTGCTCTAAGACATTTGCATCCCTACTTGGAAGTGGAAAGAGATAAATATAGACTTTATAACAAGCTTGCCTCATACTCATCGGCAATATGACTCCATTTGGGTTGTGGTAGACAAGTTGACAAAGGCAACTCATTTTCTACTAGTAAAAACCACAGATTCAGTGGAGGATTATTCCAAACTATGCATTCGAGATCTAGTTCGCTTGCATGGAGTGTCTTTATCCATCATATAAGATAGAGGTACCCAATTTACCTCTCAGTTTTAGAGGTCGTTTCAAAAAGGACTGGGTACTCAAGTTAAGCTCAACACAACATTTCACTCGCAAACGGATGGTCAAGTAGAGCAGAGAATTCAAACTCTCGAGTACATGTTGAGAGCATGAATGATTGACTTCAAACGTAGTTGGGATGATCATTTGCCTCTTATTGAGTTGGCATACAACAACAGCTAGCATTCCAGTATTCAGATGGCTCTGTTTGAGGCTCTCTATAGGCGGAGATGTAGATCATCTATTGGTTGGTTCAGAGTTAATGAAGCGGTGATGATAGGACTAGATTCAGTCCATGAGGCTATGGAGAAGGTTCATCTCATATGGGGCCGGTTGAAAACAGCTCAATGTCACCAAAGGTCCTATCCCAATGTGAGAAGGAGAGAATCAGAATTCGAAGTGGATGATTGGGTATTTCTAAAGGTGTCTCCCATGAAGGGAGTGATGAGATTTGGAAAGAAAGGAAAACTCAGCCCTCGTTATATTGGCCCCTACCGAATTTTGAAATAGGTTGGCAAGGTGGCATATGAATTGGAGTTGCCCTCAAAATTAGCTTATGTGCATCCTGTATTCCATGTATCACTCTCAAAGAAGTGTTTAAGTGATCCAGCTCTAGTTATCCCAGTGGACAGTGTCAGGGTGAAAGACAACCTTAGTTATGAGGAGGTTCCGGTGGAAATACTGGATCATCAGGTTCGAAGGCGAAGGAACAAGAAAGTAGCTTCAGTCATAGTGTTATGGAGGAATCAGCTTGTTGAAAGAGCTATTTGGGAAGCCGTAGCAGACATGATGGGTAGATACCCACATTTATTCTCTATTAGCTCAGTTTCAGCTTTAAGTACCAGTTTTTCCCTAGTACCCTAATCAGTTTTCATGTTCAGTTCATGTGCCCACATTTCTTTTATGTATATGGATGTATGTATAATTCGTGAATTCAGTTCAGCTATGTAGCTTGAATTGGAGATAGTCATTCCGTCACTTTTTTGGCTTAAATGATCAGTATTCGAGTATGATGATTTCATTTTTCTATTTTTCTGTATGATTTTCAACATTTGAGGACGAATTTTCCCAAGGGAAACATATTGTTATACCCCGAAAGCCCAAATATCAGACCTGGGAGTTGAAAAACAAAAAAATTTGAAATCTGACATCAGGTCATAGAACGGGTCGTGATGTGACCCGTGGGGATAGTCCACGAGTCTTGAGATGACTCGTGGTGAGGCACAAGATGTGAGTTTTAAATTTGGTATTTAATGTCCCTACGGACATGACCACGAGTAATGATCAGACCCCACGACTCGTTGAGTCAGTCATGGGAAGTGGTGACTGAGAAGGAGAAGGGAGATGGCAGTGTACACCACGGAAGGACCCCATGACTTGTTGTCACTCACCACGATTCATGGGATGGGTTGTGGTCAACAAAGAGAAATTATTTGAAATTGAGGGTAGTGCATGTGACGGATGATGCCATGAGTTGTGGCCTTGAGTAACGAGTCATTAGGTCCCTCGCGGGGACTGACGAGCAGTTATTGTCTGCAAAATTACTACGGTGTATTCTCATCATTCTTATTATCTAAGGTCCTATAATACGTTGTTTTAAGTTATTTTTATAGTGTATTAAGATAGGTTAAATCATTCTAACCTATTCAAAACCCATGCATGCAAGTTAAAGAGAGTTAAAGAGGAGATCAAGCCTTATCCCTTCCAATTCTTCTCAAATCCTTCTTGGGCAATAAGGAAAGTGTAAGAATCAGCTATAATCAAGTATGTAGGTTTATGAGTGGGTGAATCCTTTCACACCCATGCCCAATGCCTCTCTAAATCATGAATTTTCTATGTCAATTCTATAGGGTTTTAACCCAATGCATGAAATTCCTAATTCTCTACATGAGTATGATTTAAAGATGTTTCTACTACTGAATTATGAATTATGGGCAAGTTTTACGTTGTTTTCCATTAAAATCATGTTTCAAGCTTTTTTAAGATTAAAATGCCCATTTATGAAAAGTTCAGGAAAGTTAAGATTTATGATGAATGTTCATATATGTGGAAGTATTGATGATGAGAAGCATGTTATGAAGATACCCATGCTTATAACCACGATTTTAAGTGAATTAAGTATTTTCAAGCATGTTAAAGTATTGAGAAATGCCCACATGTTCAAGTATGATTTATGATATATGATTTATGAAATGGATTTCATGATTGATCGATTTATGATATTGGCCGATTAAAGGACCCTTGATTCATGTCTAATCATGTAGGAAAATGGGATCAACGATGTTAAATGTTCATTTATCCACGAATCTCATGAATGATATTTATGATTTACATATGAGCCTAATGTGCATGTTTTTGGGAGCAGTGTCTAGCACTGACTAGCCCGACGTTCAAAGGACTACGCAGGTGTCTCATAACTACGTGCCACCATAGGTTCATAATGATACATTACAATGTTAATGGATCCCCTCTTTCTCTATATCACATAATGCATGTCCCTTTCCTGACAAGTCGGGAACGACTCTGCCCACTTGAGTGAGATAGTTGGGGCATCATGTAAGGCTCTACCATGATGGTGTGGGTTATGATGAGTCCTCCCATTGTTCCGCATGTTTTATTGCATTATTATGTGTATGTTATTTTGGCTCAAGTGATGATTTATAAAATTTATCTTACTATTATGATAATGAATGGATTACGAATGATTTGAAAACTTTGAGACTTATGTTATCTTATGATATTTATGTTATGAGCATGTTGTTCCACTCTTACGATCTCTTATGAGCTTTTATGTACTTTAATGTCCGTTTTACTTACCTTACATACTCGGTACATTCCACGTATTGACCGCATACTCTATGTTGTATCGTTTCATGATACAAGCTCCAATCTTCAGCCCCAACACCGTCATTAGCCCATCTCGGAGATTAGCATCCAACTCTTTGGTGAGTCCTCATTCTCGAAGGATCGGTTTGATATCAGTTATCTTTTCATGCTCAGTTTTCTTTCTAGATTTGATAGGTTATTTGGGGGTGTTATCCCATCAACCCATCAAATATGTTAGAGGCTTTCAGACCATGTGTAATATCTAGTTGTTATGTATGAATTATGTTCCGCTTTCTATGTATGTCATGGTTATGCTTTCACTATGTTATTACGTTGAGTATTTTCTTTTGTTGATTGAGTTTGATTTATGCTCATTCCACGGGTCGACTTGGAGTCTCTCCGTGCTCCTTGTCCCTTGTTACGATCCGGGTCTACGTTCGGGTCACGACAGTTAACATGAGTATAATCTTGTGTTGGGACGTAGTATAGAGGGCTGGGTTCCCAGAACCCCTGACCTACTCGGTGTTAGATACTACTCTTAAAACATGCACATGGTTCATACAGTATTCATGAAACATACTTGAAGTACATGGGCTAGTTAGAATCATAAGATGCATGAAG
Organism: Datura stramonium; assembly: GCA_018107945.1. Taxonomy (NCBI): domain Eukaryota; kingdom Viridiplantae; phylum Streptophyta; class Magnoliopsida; order Solanales; family Solanaceae; genus Datura; species Datura stramonium. The sequence continues at coordinate 409,855 of JACEIK010000189.1, read as the reverse complement.
ATGCTTGAAATACGTGAACTAGCCATAAAGAGGCCTGTGAGTCGGCCATAAACATAAACAAAGTACTTGTAAAAGATATGCATACTTGAGAAAGTCATCATACTTGAAATGCATAAATTACAGGAAGGGTTCTTGCAAAAATCATACTCATGATCATAATACATAACTTAAGACTTGAGAGTTAATATCATAAATAAATCATCGGATTTCAATAAAAGGGAAATTTAACCCTAGAAGCTAATGATCATGCTTGATAGAAATTTCATCGAAGATTTCATAGAAATACAAAATCCTAGTCATGGAATCATCAATTTTATCAAGAAAACTAAACCCATATGAAAATCATGGAGGAATTCAATAATACCTAATAAGCCCTAAAAAATCTAAAATTAGGGCATGGGAAATAGGAGGTCACGATTTCAATTGGAGAAGGGGCATGAGGGTGGAAGAGCCCCTCATTGATAAAGCCCACATACCTTGATTCACTTATTCTTGACATATCTTGAAACCCAAAGAGAATTGGAAAGGATGAGATTGATGAACCCTAGATTGCCCTTGCTAGCCTTGAGAGGTTTTTGATCTAAAATTTAGAGTATTGAGAGTAGAATGAAGATTATTTGGTAAATATCCCCCTGAATGATATTGCGCATATTTACATTCCCAAACGCTATTTTATATCTAATTTTAAGTCTTGTTTGTCAAATTAATTAATTATATTTTTATGTGTTTTATGTATATTTGTGTGCCGGAACTAACCAAAGTGATTGGCCCCTTTTTGAAGGTAACATACACTAAGGAGGGATTAAATTTGATGTTCAATGCACAAGATGAAAGCATGGAGTGAATGCCAAGAAGAAAAAAATGATGTTGCAAGAAGAGAAGGCTGTCTGCGCTAGGCAGTGTGCCATGCCCGCATTGTTGCATGATAGGCAGCGCTAAAGAAAGGGAATAGCGCGATAGGCACCATGTCATGGCGAGGAGTGAGCACACGATAGGACATGACAAGTAGCAGTTGTGCGCGACGGCAATGTGCCATGATGCGCCTGTTGCACAACCAGTACCTGCCATGCCAGGCGATGTGCACTAGCCCTTTGCCATACCATGCCAACGTCCGACAACCAGTAGACCTCTGCGTTTGGTCCATGCCACGCTATCTTTCTTTCGCAATGGGCAGCTTTTCATGGGGCTATTTCACCGAAGGAAAATTTTTGCAATTTTTTATTTATCATAAATTCAAGACTTAGCAGTTTATTTTCATTATCATGTAATATTTTGGGAAGGAATAGAGGAGCGAAGGGAGAATGGAAGAAACTCTTCTAGGCTTCACTTTATTTAATTCTTCTTTACCATCTCTTGTAAGTACTTGAATTCAATTATGTTTTTGAACTCTTTTATGAACATGAGTGGCTAAAAGCATTCTTCTATGGTTGAGGCCACATGACATAAATGCTTTAGCTTAATTTCATTCTTTGGTTCAAGTTATCAATGTTGTTTTGTCTTTCATTCTTGATTTTATCCTTTTTAATGTTTGATCACCATTAGAATATATTTATTAAGCTTAGGAAAAAACTTGAAATAGCAAACCTAGGTTAGAACTAAGAATACAAGATGCAAGTTCAAAGTCTTCACGACTTGATTCGCGGTTAGGATAGAAATATACATAATTCGCCTTGTTTGGTTATAAAATGGGAAGATAACTAGACACTGACTTAGAATTGTCATGTCACCGCTCATAGAAGTAGTTGTGAAACTAAGTAGGTTAAATGGTTAGAGGTTCGAAAGTCCATAACCAAGGGTGTTAACCCCGTAAACCACTCCACATAGATAAATGCATATGAATTAGGATGTCACATCCCTACCCAATGATGTAGTTGTGAGGCTAATTTATTATGTTTAAAGGCTCAAAAGACCATGAACATTGCGTATATCTTCTGAGACAGCAAATTAAATTTCAATACTTGAACCAAGTTGAATGTAGAATTACATGATTGTCAGGCCTTAACTCTAGATATTTCTCATTGTTGTTTTCAGATTATTTTGTGATCACCTCTAGATTTAAAAAACCAAAATCTTAAATCGTGAAAAATCAACACTTGTGAAATTTGAATTAACACTTGAAATTGATAATTTTCTAAATAGACTAGTCCCTGTGGGTTTGACATCCGGCTCTTCAAGAGTCACTATATTACTTGTACGATTGCGTACACTTACGCATGTGCTGGGAAGGCCATTCCTGGCTACTAGTGGAGCTATAATTAATGTAAGACCTGCTACTCTAAAATGAGGGTAAATAATGAGGAGAATCTCTTTAGAATATATTAGGAGATCAACCCACTTACACACTACAGAGATCTTTGCAAGATCAGTGTGGTGACAGATTCCAAGCGTAGGGTGGTGGATTCCATGGGTCCGCTTTTGCAGGACATCCTGACAATTAAGCCAAAGTCTGATGGGGGGAATAAGTTGAAGAAAGTGATGGAAGTAAAGAGGGACAATGTGGAGGTTGTTCCCTCTAAATTCTAAAAGAAAACGAGATGGTTCCCGAAAGGGACAAGTTGTTTTAGAACATCCTGTAAAGGATGGTTAATGTCGTATCACAATGTAAAATCAAACACTACTTGGGAGGAAACCCACGGGTACCACAGGTACAATTTTCTTTTTCTTTTGTTTTTGATTTTGATTATTTTCACTTTTTGATTTTGTTTTTTTATTTGAGGACAGATTGAGGGGGAAGTCAGAGTATCCTGAGAAGTAGAGGTTAGGAGAATGACAAAAAGATGAGCATGGGATCAATGACCCATGTGATTAAAAATGGACAATACATGCTGCTAGCAAGGCCTAGAGAACTCAGGAAGTATTTATCACCTTTAGTTTTGATTTTAAATGATGCTTTGGGGACATAGAATGATCTAAGTGTGCGATGAGGGATAAATTTAAATTTTTTGCGATGTTTGTTCTTGGGTGATGTGTTTCTTGGTGTGAAAATTATTTTCTTTAAAAGTTGGAGTTGAGCACATTTCACCCACCCTTTGGTTTTTCTTTTCCGAAGGGGGGCACTTTGAACATAGAATAAAATGTTTTCCTTTTTTGTACATAGTTGTTTTAGTCATTGTTAGCGACTTTTCTCGATGATGGATGAATGATGACCGTCTTGAGGCAAAATTAGTCATTAGGATTTGTGTTTTTAAGCCCTTAACTAATTGACTGCTTGATGCTTTTGTTGAGTGTTGTATATGATTGTACGATGCAAGTGGTTCTAATTATGAAGCATGTTGCGTTAGTGTATGACTTTGTCTGAGACACCTAAACTGTTGAATATGACTTTGTATGTGTTATTCTTAATGATGAATTCATGTGATTAACTGTGTTAAAAGTATACTGAATCTGTCTTGATTTGAGCATGTGCAATGAGCATAAGGTTATTTGTATATTCCATTCTATTGTGTAGTGTCTGGAGCTTGCCTGGTGTGTTTGCAAAAGGAAATGAGGGATGTTAAATGTAATAGATAATTTAGGCATTTCTTTGAATGAGCCTAATTTCCATCCTTTGGTTTACTTGCCTTAACATCTAATCCTAGTTGGCTCCATTGAGCCTTAAGCCTATTCTTTGATTAGACACTTTAAAAGCTTAATCTTCTTCTTTCAATAGCATCGAATTTGATCCAAAACTCCTAAGCGCTTGAGTAAAATGCAAAAAGTTAAAGGAGTAAGAATTGTGAAATAGAAGGGAAATAGTGGTTGTGGAAGTTGAAGAAAAGCCTAGAGGTGCACTCGTTTTAAATGCATAAAGGTTGGTAGGGAGTAAAAAGAATAAAAGAATGAAAAAGAGTCTAAAGCTTAAGTACGCCCTCCTAATAGTATAAGTGCGCTTAATGAAATGGGGAAAACAAAGAGGATACTGAGAGTTAAAAAGAATAATAGGTGAAGTAAAGGAAGACAAGGTGCTTAATGAGAGCAAAAAGTGATGTATTAAAAGCGCTCAGGGAAGATAATCACTATTATTGGCCAGAATAGTACCTACCCCTCCCCTAGCTTACATTACAACCTTAGAATGGGAATGCAGCAACGACGAGGGTTAGAGACTTTCTGAGGATGAACCCTACCGAGTTCCTAGGATCGAAGGTGGACGAGGATCCACATGAGTTCATGGAAGAGATTTTGATGATTATTTGATGGTTATATGTCATATTAAGAGGATTATGGGTTGTATGTTGTCCGTATGAGGAGGGAAACATGTGCAAAGGGAAAAGCGAAAAGTATGTGAAGCTTGTAAATAAGGGTCAACTTTAAATGGACATATCTCCAAATATATAATGATTCAGAGGTCCTATATCCTATCAAATGGAAGATATTTGAGTCTAGTTTACAGTGAAAAAAATCGCTCGTCAATCGGAGTTAGAAGTAAAAAGTTATGCTCGTTTGAAGACAGCACTGTCGGCTAGAAAATCACCCATGCGCGCGGGCGCCGAGACAGGCAGGCCGCAGGCGCGCGCAAGAACACGTCGCACGGGCGCTGCACGCGGGCGCCGCCCAAACCCTTGCCAGCCCGCCTATATGAAGTAAAATTGAGCTAGAAAGCTTATTTTTACTCCGTTTTAGTTGATTTTTTTTCAGAATTCAGAGAATTCAAAGCTCTAGCACATGGTGAAAAGATATCCCAGGTAAGAAACTTCACCATTGTTTCTTTTGGGCTTTTAAAAGAGAACCTTTAAAGGAAGTCATGACTTCTTGTTTTCTTGTGGTTGATTGTGGTATTGCTGCGTTTTTAGATGATTCTTGGCAGTGGAAACAGTAGGAGTTTACTCCTATTTTAGCTGATAACATCTCCAAGAAAGGGTAAGTAATTCCCTTTTTGATTTCTTTAAGTTTATGAGGTTATAACTTNTCCCTTTTTGATTTCTTTAAGTTTATGAGGTTATAACTTGGAGAATGTTGTAGTATTGTGTTGTTATTTCTTTGTGCGTTTTTGTGGCATGTTGCTGCCCAAGTTTTCCAGAACTTTGGTGAAGTGAAGTTTCTGCTTTTTGGGTTTGTAAATTGGACTTGCAAGGAGCCTTAAGGAGTAAGCTTGAAAGGAGGATTTTCGGCGAAATTAGAGTCGACATGCCAAGGTATGTAAAGGCGTCCCTTTCCTTGTTTTTCAAGCACAAAGCTAAGTTATTGAAAGGATCAATATTCCTATGTTCTTAAAATCATATTGAGGAATGTATGATCCTTTCCAAAGGATTGGAACTACTTGGCATAAATCTTGAATTGTTAAGAATGGTTGAAGCGAACAAACGTGAAGGGAAAGGCTTAATTTTTATACAATTGTTGCCGGAGTTCTAAATCGAGTCTGAAGTCCCCTTAACGTGGGCACCGTGAGCTGGTCCTTTTCAATACACTGTATATGTGATGTTGAATATATGTTAAGATCTGGTCACTTAGTGAAATTGGTACGAAATGCTAAGACGACGACACGTAAATGAACTTAAGATAAGAAGATGACGCTAAGCCGATTGAGGGTAAAGGAGCTTAGTGAAATGACGTTTTAATAATATTATTAATCCCTCCTATATGTTTATGTTTTAAAGTGCTTAAGATAAAAAGTAGATTTTATGTTTTTCCTCTTTAAAGCT